>MU002119.1:0-37676 GCA_010093585.1 Melanomma pulvis-pyrius CBS 109.77
CCAATGGCTGCTATTCCCAGAAGGGCTCATTTTACTAGCTATTTTCTCAGGTTCTGTGAATCCTTGTTATTGCTTACTTATTTCATTATGGCCTATATATACTGTAGTTAGTCCCTCCTTAATACAATCAACTCAGTTCCACTACTCTGATTTGCCCTCAATTGCCTCTCCTTCTGCTCCTCAACATTTTTGCATAGTGGTAGAAAGAATCTGTCAAATATGCGGCGGATGCAGAACTCAGGCTTGCGTTATCAGTATTGGGCTGGGTGACAGCCTGGCCGTATTCGCTTGCAGTGCAGCACCACCCCATTTCCTGCCGTACATATACATACCCGCTCTTGCTACGCCGTTTCATTACCTCCGCCGTGGTGTATGCCACTGTCGTGTTCTTCGAGCTCAGACGCCGCAGTATCACACGATTATATGGAGACGACACAACGTACCGCACTGCCAACCTAGCACCGACATATAAATGCTTACCCGAATGAACTGATCGGGCTCCAGGCACATCAAACTGTACGGTCGAACAACTATGCAAGTCGCGCCTCCTGTTTTGCGACCCGCTCGGCCAAGACCCTCGCATCGCAAACTCCAGAATCGCAGGCTCTAAACGCACCGAATCATTCATTGCGGTTTCCGTCGTCTGCTTTTTGTGGACAGCTGTCAACGTAATCCTACACCACCCGCGCATCCGCACCCGCGCTCTCCATAATACTTCTACTTCCACGCCCTCCTGCCGGTTACAACCCGCTCAGGTATTTATTTTCTTTCCGAATTATATCCTTTGCTCACATGCATCAACAGGTCCGCCTTGCCAAACCCCAACCCAACGTCTGGTCAAAAATCTAACATCTATCTCGTCAATTTGGCGAGAAGATAGAAATAGCTCCGATGGAATCGAAGTCCTCTGCAAACATTTTCAAATCTGACTAGTCGAGCCTGTTTGCCCAGATGTAGCTTGGTAAAGCGGGCGAAATTATAGATGCCGTGCATAGTTTTGCAAAAGATCTACTCGGTAGAACCGAAGAGGGTTTCTGAAAATTGGTAGATTGGTAGAAGACGGCGATAATAACATTGAATTCTCAAAATGACTAGTTATATGGTGAATCGTCTTGGAAGCTAGGGTTAAAGGGCAGAACCCTCGATTTGCAGAGACAAAGATTGGTCACCGTGTCCGCACCACCACATCACACTCCCGCGAATACTTGCAGCGTTCAATTCGCATATGCGGGAGCCAAATGTAGCTGTCATTAATCTATGGCGCTCAAGCGTGGTTCATAGAAGTTATTGAGATTCACCGAGGCCGTAGCTTTGCCAGTAGCCCGTCACCTGTTTTCATCCCCTTAGAAAGAAAATGATAGGGAAATTAAAAAGTTTGCGATAGTGTAAAGGTTTTGTGTATACGAAGTAGTGTTCATCTAGAGATTCTCGCTATACATATCCTAAAACTCCTTGAAGAAACAGAATAAGACATTCTAAGCGTGATGACGATCCTTTAAAACAACCCGTGTCGACTCATACGGCATAGTAAAGCTCTCCCAATACCACTTCGTCCTCTCCTTCTCCTTCTCAAGTCTCATGTCATACTTGGTCAAGATCTCTGAGATGATCATCTTTATAATTAAAGAAGCATAAAATCGACCAGGGCTATTGAATCGTAAGTCCACATACAGGTACATATCGTTGTGCTAGGTGGAGACACATACCAAGCAAGCGA
This sequence comes from Melanomma pulvis-pyrius CBS 109.77, assembly GCA_010093585.1. Classification (NCBI taxonomy): domain Eukaryota; kingdom Fungi; phylum Ascomycota; class Dothideomycetes; order Pleosporales; family Melanommataceae; genus Melanomma; species Melanomma pulvis-pyrius. The sequence goes on from MU002119.1 coordinate 1,718, forward strand.
TCCATAACCCCAGACGGGGAATTTGTCCGATATCTCTGTGAATTTGCTCTGCGGCGCAGCCTTGGTTTTTGGTACGAAACGCCCACCCTGGAAACTATTTGGGCTGGGATAGTGCTGCGTGTCGTGCATAAGATCGTATGCTGATACGCAGGCGGTGCCGCCTTTGGGAACCGAGGGCGCGCCGCTCTGGAACGTGTACGGCTCCAGCGCCTTTCGGCGAATTGCATCTGCCACAAACATAAGTCCTGTGTCGGTGCTCTCGTTTTTTTGGGGATCGGCGACTTACATTGATCCAGGGGATTCAATCGAATGGTCTCCTTGATGAAACTGTCGAGTAGCGGGAGCTTCTCTAGCTCATGGTAATTCGACGGGGCTAACGTGTCTAGCTCTTCTTGGATAGCACTCTGCCATTCCGGGCGAGCGCATAGTTCAAGAAGTATGAAGTCGAGAAACATCCATGGCTGGTGAGCGGCGGCGAACCAGATACCGAGTAGAGATTGAGATAGGAGTTCGGGGTCCCAGTAGTCGCTGTCGTCGGTCATTTCGGTCATGTTATGGGCGATTGTGAGCTGCATGTTTTTAGTATAGGTAGTTCTAAGTTGACCAAACCAAAAGATGCCTACCTTTTTAGTCTTCTCAGGTTCAGTCCAGGATTTTCTTCCGGTGCCCATGATATCACGCAGGCGGGCTTGGATCTTGTGCATTGCTTCTCCACGATTTGTGAGAATTGCGTGCATGTACCTAATATCGTTAGAACGTACAAGAAGACAAAGGTAAATAGTGAAGCCTACGGGGACATCCAAGAAGGTGTCAGCTGGAAGGCCGCCATGCACTTGATCATATCCTTTGGGTATTTCAAGAGTGCTGCGGAGAATTCTTCATCTGAAGCTTTAAAATGTGTCAGCGATGCTAGTAGTGTGCTCGGAGAGGTAAACATACCTAGTACGTCGCCGTAGAAGACGACAGCCATCAGCTTCGACGATAGTCGGCGGGCTGTTAGAGCTACAGGGATTGACAGACCGCCTGACGTGAGTTAGATCATCATTCACAGATCTTCAGTATAATATACCAGCATACCATTAACATTTCGTCCTTTTCTGAGTTCAACTTGAAGCGTCGCATTCAATTTCTCCTTTAGAAACGGAAACAGACCGTCAAGATACACAGGCCCATTGAGGTGCAAAAGCCTCGCATACAGTCTCGTACGAATTACTCTGTGATCTAAGCTATTGTGATCAATTCCGTTCATAGTGTGTTTAAACCCAAACATCTGGACCCTGTCAGTACCGTCCTTTGACAATGACACTGGTCTGAGCTTACATCGGCATACACGGCCTTCTGTGAGAGAACGCTCGCCTCGCTTAGTTCAGCTATTTGTTTCTTTGTGGATAGTACCGTGAAGTTGTCGGCGGCCTTCCATGGCTTATAGTATCGTCCATTGCTCTAACGAATTTAGCATCGCAAAATAAATAATACTGGCACAAGTACTGACAAAGTCATTCACGATGCGTCTGAGTTTCTTGAGACCTCCCTAGGGAAAAGAGTCAGTCGCCGATCTACGAAGTCGTAATCTTATCCGTGTACCTGGTGCAGTGATACTCCAAGGTAGACAGTCGCTACGACGGCGAGAATACCAAATGCTAGTCGCGTGGGCCCTAATGAACCAACTGATGTGAAGAGTTGTGGATTCATTCTTTCTATGATGGAGGCAATCTCACACCGAATGTTCAGAGTATGTTGGAAGTTGCTTTGACAATTCGCAAGTAAGCAAGGAGCTCTCGCTATGCTGTTTTCTAGGCGCCCGATACTGCCAATTGTACGTCCAGCCGATCAAGTCAGCCTGCTGAGTATCCTTAGCTCCTGCCTTGCAAGTGCCCGTCTCAAACAGTATGTTGCCCTAAACAAGTCTCGCGTCGATCAACGTCGATATGCCCTTGCTGCATATGCACTACATAGCTAAGACTTCTTCGGACTCCGACAAAGTTCCATAGCGATGGCTCCTAGTATGTAGCTGACGCAACGTGCTTGGTACTTGGTAAAGGTTAAAGTCTTACTCGGCGCGTCGCTCGTTAGAGCCATATTGAGTAGTCGCGTAAGAATGATGTGCTGTGGGACGGCACGGATGAGGCGTCCCAACGGTCGGCGTTGCCGTACATGCTTAGCGTTGTATCTCGGTAATTGACCTATTAACCCAAGATACCGATTCAATATCCGTGGATGTTGCGAGACCGGTCGGAAGAGACAGGTCGGAAGATTTCCTTTCGAGTTCCTGCCGTGCAACCATAGTAAGCTTTCTTGGCTGCAGAAACAGGTTCGGACATAAAACCTCTGAATTTTGCAAGATTCGGAAGTAGAAGGGCTGTACGAGAGATAGGCTATGGGTGGGTTGTACGCGCTGTGGCCTAGCCATTGTGGGTTCCGCATAATTACTACGTAATCTGACCTCGGCGTATATCGTAAGAGTTTAGTTTCCCCAAACGGGAGGTGCTCCGCTTTTATTATTCCTTGCTTATGAAAGAACTAGATTAACAGCTGAATAAATTGCTTCACGGAATTCCATTTATTGATACAGACAAGGATTCTTGTCTTCACTTTGGGGCTGTGCAAGGTGCATTCAAGGCCTGCCACCACTTGAGTCGCGCGAGAAGTTCAAAGGCGATGATGACTTACAGATTTACTCCAGTCTGGGGTCTCATGCAGCAATCTTTGAAGGATTCTATCGAAAGGTGTTGGACTCACTCTTCCGTGACTTATTGTAGAAGATTTATCGAGACTCATATTGGGTCGAACCTCCTTGGAGGATTTCACCCGAAGTCAAGATCACCGCAGTGGGCGTACCAAGTCCGACTTTGAGGGGAGACTAAAATCAACCCAGCGTCATGCTTGGCTCCACCTGAAAGAGTGCTGACTGCCTAGACGATTGAGCTATTTTGCGCATCGGGCACTTATCTGTTATTGCCCATCGGGCATTTACATGTGATCCTGGATCCATGTATTGTGGGGAATCTTCAACAGTGACCATCTGGGAATATAGTACAATGGACAGCGGATGCTTGCTATTTGCACATGGTGAAACGTAATCATGTGTTGTGTGCCATTCGTACTATTTCCTTGTTGTGCAAATGAGTCATGAGATTGGATGTGTAACCGTGTTTCATTGGTGCTGATACTACTTTCTGGCCACGTCCTGTAGTACAGGCTCCTCTATGCATCTAGTGCTTCAGAAGTACTTCGGAAGTGGTTACCCTCACATAAACCATGTACCAAGGCCATTTCCCCATGAAAAGTGAATGTGTGTATCACGAATCGAGAGATCTCGCTCCCTATGGCTTCCAGGTATCGAGCCCAGTTCCCTGGATCATCTGAGAGTCCTGTTTCCAATTAGTGTTTATCCCAATGACACCAAACCTCGCTTTTGGATCAGACTTACCATAGCTTCGAGCGGCACAGCCACAGCCGTCGTACCCTGCCTAACCATCTCCGCAAACTCCCCATACCAGAACTTGCCAGACTTGCCTTTTTCCATCTCATCGACAACGGCGTTGGCGTACTCCAGAGTCTCCATCCTGGGCATGCCGTCACCTCCCTTTGCCCTGCTGAGGATAGTTTCCTCAACGCCCTTGTAGAGTGATCCTTCTGGGAGCTTGAGGTCGTCAAAGTAGGTTTGGCCCGATGATTTCACGCCGCCGGTGACTACGGTGAGAACAGTTACGCCGAGAGGAGCGAGCTCGAGACGAAGGGTGTCAGCCACGACTTCGATGGCGCGCTTCGATGAGGCATAGAGCCCTTCCAAAGTCAAAATCCGAATTTAGTGAAGACAAGGAAGACATACCCATCCACGGCGTGTTGACGTAGCCAGAGATTGATGTGATGAATGAGACCTGTCCCTTGGCCTACATTGGGCAGTCTATCAGCACACAAACTAAACATGTTTCTAGGGCATTTCATACCTTGATGAGCAACGGCGCAAATGCCTGGGTGGTGGAGAGCGGCCCGAAGTAGTTGGACTCGAAGAGATCGCGGACTGCATCGACTTCCACGTCCAAGACTGGCATGAAGTGGTTCTTCGCAGCATTGTTGATGAAATAGTCGAGCTTGCCATCCGTGGCCTTTGTGACCGTCTCCACAGCAGCCTTGATGTCGGCTGCCTTGGTGATGTCTAGCTTCACTGGGGTGACATTGTCGAGGCCTCCTAGCCACGACATTTTGGCGGGGTTCCGAGCCGTGGCGAAGACGTGATATCCGCGCTCATGGAACACCTTTCCGAGGGCGCTGCCGATGCCATTGTCGCTGCAGCCTGTGATGAGGACGGTTTTGGGGGCCATTTCAGGCAGCGGCGTTGGAGTAGGAGAGGAAGACGGGTTGGGGTCTGTTGGAAGTGGAGATGGAGAGCAGTGGGGAAGCTACATGCACTCGTGAGGGTGGTAGGGAGGCGAGGATGCGGCACGGTCGTCGTTCGTGCCTGGCGCGAGGAGGACAATCACCGACCTAATTTATTGGTGCCGCGGGGCTGTGAGGCTGGTGCGGATTTACCCGCTGTTCCCCCGCTCCCCAGCGGACCTCCGACGGCCACCCATGTTTGACCTCAGTACAGGAGGCCGCAGTGTCGGCGGCCAACTCACCACATATTGCTGTTACACCCGAGGTGGGGGCGTATCGTGGTACAGGATCACCCAGCGGAGGCGTAGTTGGCCGGCATTTCCGAACGTGCTGACCTGCATATGCAGGTAGATTGCTCCCATGTACGTAGTAAGTCCCCGTTGGTGGGTTTCGGGACTGTACGCTGAGACGCCCTCGGCGCCGTTATCTATGAGGCTCGTGGCGGCAGCCTTCTTTCGTGGCTTTAGAGTTCACTTTCTCGTCTGTCTTCTCCCCTTTCGCTCGCATCTCATCCTGCTGTTCTTTCATCCCCCTTGAAGCCACCCGACATCTGCAGTCATGTCAGCCGCACTCGCCAACCTTACGCTTGAACAGCTGGCCCAAATACCAGCTGGTGTACCACCGCCTGGCGTGATCCCGAATCTTGTGAATCCGCACTCGGATGGCTACATCCTCATCACTGTCGGTGGAGTGTTGATGGGCGTCATGTTTCTGTTCATCGCCATGAGGCTGTTCGTGAGGGTGAAGGTGCAGCGCAAGGTCACCCCCGATGACTGTGAGTACCCAGCGATCGATCGTGGAGCGCCGATCCTTATATCAATGCCATGGCTGACATGACTCGATAGGGACAACCATGATTGCAGTCATTGGAACTTGCTTATACTACGCCATCTGTGTCTACGGCGTCACAAAAGCCAAGTTTGCGACGCACATGTGGGACATCTCCATCGCCCACACCATGAGTGATGAATTCCTCATTGTAAGATAGCCGCCCCTCAACCATGTCCCAAGCTCATAATCATCCAGTGCTCCTTCTTCTTGAACTGGCCTACCGCACTAGTATGGGCCTTCGCAAAGACGTCCTTCTTTCTCATGTATCTAAATCTCTTCAAGCCTGTGAGGTGGCTACGAATTGGCTGCTATTCTGGATTGTTCGTGAATTGGGGATTCTACATTGCAGTTATTGCGGCCAGTCTCTACTACAACGCCCCTAGCCCCGGCCAGACGTGGCTCGAGGGCTCCCAGAATGCGCGCTATACGGGGTCATTCAACATGACCATGTATATCGCCGGGGGAAGTTTGATCCTCGACTTCTACATTCTTGTTCTGCCAGTCTGGGTTGTCTGGAACCTGCATCTTGACATGCGAAGGCGTCTCGGTGTACTCGCCATCTTTGCGACTGGTCTTATGTGCGTTCTCTACTTCCAGTACAACATAGTCTCGCTAATTGAATTTCTAGCGCCTGCGTAGCTTCCTCCCTCAGCATCGTCTACAAACACAAGCTCAGCGGCCACCTCGGTGACTTCACCTGGTGGACGTATCCGATTCTTCTCATGGCTCTAGTCGAGATGTGTGTCGGCATCTCTTGCAGCTGTATGCCTGCCTCAGCTGCCCTCTGGAGATATTTTAATGGTAAAAGTTCTGGAACTGGCTGGTCTTTTTGGGGGTCGGCCATTTTCACACCAATACGCAGTCTGTTCCGCAGCAGTAACGGCAGTGGCGGCAGTTCCAAGGACCCAAACGGCAGCTGGAACAAAGACAGCAACCAGATCCAGAAGAGCAGCTATATCAACATCCAGGTCGATAGTGAGAGCACACGTGGGCTCGCGCATGGACACGAAATGACCGACTTCGGCGGTCCACCTTCGAACAGGGTGTAAGTGTTGTCATATTCAGGATATGTTTCAGGGGTTGGAGTGAAAGTCGTTTCATGTGTGCCATGTAGATAATCCTAGTGGGAGGTGCGCCGAAGGTCTTGCCGGTCCAAGCACTTTGCAATGTCCAAAAATTTCTATACACACATGCTCCTTTCTCCTCATCCAACACGTGAATCATTTCGTTTTCGGGGCTACTCTGCATACACCCTTGTAGTTTTCATGCGACACCAAGTGCCCCATCGTCCAACGCTATCTGTTCTCCGTTCCATCTCAGTGACATGCTCTCCTGATTGCTTTTTTGGCCCGTGGACTGCGGCGTACGCTAGTGAAAATGCATCGAAACCAACAAGTCACAAGTCGCTATTTGATGCTAGAAAAGGCAGGACATGGAGCTGAGTCGCACGTTCTCGGACGAGGAGCGTGCATTTGGCAGGGTTTGCGTCTAACCGACGCAAGGCCCCCGTAGACGGGACCCTGTATTCACCCGAGTCCGTGCCGTCAGCCACGGCGCCTGCCGCTGCAATCTAGCCCAAAGTCTCCGGCCCACTCGTTAGTGTGCCTATACGGGCGCCAAAGCTTGTTGGCTCCTGCCGAATCCTACCCCAAATACTTTAACAAATACTCTATTTGCACCTACCGACTCCAAGCCATCTCGCTCTTCTTAACGGAAACTGATGTCGCATGTCGGTGAGATTCTTACGTGGCACAATTGATGGTCATCTCGACAAGTAAGCCCTGTGTGACTTGATTGCGACTCCGCTGATGACCTCAGATGCTAGTGAGTACGCTAGACTCGTGGCGTCGCGGCATGACCACTCCGCTGGATGTCGCCGCTTGAATTCGTCCACCACTCCGTGCTAGCAGAGATCTAGCCCTACTATGCTACCGTACGAGACAGATGGCGCTCGGCCCAAGGTTAGAACAGTTCATGCATCGTCCTCAGATAAAGTGTCGAAGGGCGCCGAGGGAATCCCAGAGCGAGAAACAGCAGAGCAAAGGAAATGCCCGATGCCGGTAGTGACTACCCGAAGAATCGTAGCTCGTATGGCATCCCACATTCCCAATCGCTGTAGGCTAGAGCGGCAGTACTACAAGGAAAGAGCGCCCAAAACAAGCCGACTGAATGCGAGGTCTACATAAGCGATGACAAGGGCGAGGCGCAAGGTGGTAACAGCGTGAAGGCCCCGGATCTGACGCTCCAATCGATTGTTATTCTAGACGCACACTGTGCTAGGGTTACATGAGGGTTGCAATCTACCATCGGAGTCCGAAGATGCGACGAAATGCTCGTCATCCACCATGGTGGGTCTCTGCCAATCTGTCTACCTGGCCATGGTACTGGGATCATGCCGACATAGGTGGGCACTGCAGTTACGAGTCCCCGCAGTGGACAAGGCGACTTTTGCTCTCTGCCGGCATCCCTTCACCGCGCTAAACTTGATCCAAGCTTGCCAATTTACGACATTTGTTGCATTCGATAACGTCTATCCAAGGCACCCGGCGGTGCCGTGAATGTCTGCGGGTGGTGTCTCGCCCCCAGATTTGGCTCCGTGCCTACAGATCATGAGTCTGCATAAGCCATCTACTCGAGCGGTAAGACTCGAGATTTCTTGATACCGTCCTAAGAATTTCATTGCATACACGATTTTGCCAGTGATAATCGTCATCATGGCGCATTTTCTCGCATCCCTCCTCTACGGTGATCATGGTATACTCGTCTCCGTTGTGGGTGTCTTCGCCATAACATTACTGTCCTGGCGCTTGTGGAAATTCACGATATTACCATTCCTCCACCCATCTCGACCCAAAGAGCTGCCATATTGGATTCCTTGTAAGTCTGTGAATCTACTCGGAGACGGTTGCAAAATTAACCTTCATTAGATTTTGGTAAGGGCTCGCGCAATCAGACTCGAGTATCCGTTTACCAAATGCATCAGGACATGTCCGCACTTTCTTCGTCGACTACAACCAGGCCATTGAATCCGCACGGCACGTCTATGAAATTTCCAGCTTTGAAATGCTGTACTAACGCACTCTCATAGAAAGTATTTTGGGGACAACAAAGAGCCTTACAGCGTCTGGGTGATGGGCTCACGCATCTACGTGCTCACCGATCCCAACGATGTCGCCAACATGTACAAGAATACGGCCACCATCTCCTACCATAGCATGATCAAAGAGATGCACTACATGATCGAATGCTCACAGGAAGGCATCGACATACTCTTCGCCGTTGACCCTTCAGCCAAGCACAATATCGGTATGGGCACGCCCATGGTCCCCGCGCTTATGACCAATGAGTTTCATCGCCGGCAACTATACCCTGGGCCGCATCTCGATGACCTCTATGATGGAAAGATTATACCGTACATTTGGAATACTATCAACCGCCGGCCAACAGCGATCGAGAATCCGACACGCATCGATCTGAGTGATGGGACTCCTGTCTCGCTCATGGCACTGATGGTCGATGTCTTCGATGGCGGTATTACGAGCGCATTCTTCGGCAAAGGTATCTGGAAGGTTCACCCAAATCTTCTCCGTGACTTCATGACTTGGGAAATCACGAATTGGAAGTGGACGTTCCAGATGCCGAAGATCATCAGCGGCGATATGACAAAAGCGAAAGATGCTATAGTGAACACTTTCGTGAAGTATTTGCAACTCCCAGATGAAGAGCGTAATGATAGGTCCTACTTTGCTACAGCAATGGAGGATATGATGCGAGATGTAGGCGTCAGTGAACTGGATATGGCGAAGACTATCATGCTGCACTTCTGGGCGTAAGTTTTTCCTTGTGAATGATGAGTAGATTTAAATACTAACTCCGTGCCAGCGTCCTTGGAAACAGTTACAAGGTCGCATTCTGGGTATTTGCCTACGTTATCTATGATCCCAAACTTTTTGCCGCCATTCGAGCGGAAGCAGCGGGAGCGTTCAAAGATGGCGAATATGACGAGAAGTACGTCTTCGAGAACTGCCCTCATCTTTCGTCTCTAGTCAACGAAACTCTGCGTCTCTCAGTCGCCAGTCCTTTGGTTCGCGACGTTGTTGAGCCTACGCCAGTCGGCAATAAAGTTCTGCAGCCTGGAAGCAGAGTCATGGTACGTTCTCGGTCACTAAAACAAATATCACTGCAGCTAATAACCCACAGGTTCCATTCCACCAACTTCATCGCAACGAAGACGTCTGGGGATCCCGTCCCTTAGAAGTCGAGTCTGATCGCTTCCTCACCAAGCCCAAGCTTCTCAGCTCAAAGTCGTACAGACCCTTTGGTGGAGGCAGCACTCTTTGTCCTGGCCGCAACATGGCTCGTCGCGCAATCTCGTTTGCTGTGGCTGCAATGGTCAATAAATATGACATCAGCATCGATGTTGAAAAAACAAATGAGGCAAATGGAATCAAAGGGAATCGTAGGGATGCCGCCTTTCCCAGGATCAACCATAGCAAGCCGAGTCCGGGAGCCAGTCTGCCGTTTAGGAATGATGATGTGATTATTTTACTTAAGGAGAGGAAGGCTGAAAACTGATAATGTTGCGCTGCTTCTATTGTAGCTTTTGGCGAGTGGGTCAATTGTGTTCAATTACTTTTGTTGTAGTCGTCTCATTACGTATTTTGTTTCTCTAAATTCCATCGCTACATATACTGTGTCTCAGCCACGACCTGCTGCTCGTGTCAAGCATTGATACTTTCACTTCGTGCCTTCGTTTAGGATTAGCGATCTTAGGTACTCGTGAGGAATGTACGAGGTTGGGCAGACGCCGGGCCGAAGCTGAGCTCGTGCAAGGAGAGATCGCGGATTCGATGCCTGTCGGAATTTCTAAGCTGAACAAGGTAAACAAGTAGACAAGGTCTTTGGCGTGCGGATTTAGCGGGGCAAGGGATGTTGGTGCCAATAGTAGCGATTCATTTCCTTAGTTCGAATCCCACACAAGATTTGCCTGGATCATAATCAATGCAGCTTCTTAGTGTATCTCCGAGACTGAAAATAGACCCTGGAATGTTGAGGCTGCTAAAATGCGTCCAAGTTTACATACGTATGGTAGACTTAGACGGCGACCACTTCAATGTGGAGGCGACAACTTGCATATGGGAACGCCATGTTTGTATCGCATTGGCCATTGCCGCAACCCCGTTTCCGCATTGCCTTTTCTGCGTTATCGATTGCACATATCCACGACGCCAGTAAGCAGCCAGCCTCGGAGTTGGGTGCGCGCGGCCCACGGCTCGGTTCTACGTGCTCCAAGTGGCAGGCTCACCTCGTATTCCCATGCAGGTGCACGGCACGGCCGGGGGCGCCACGTGTGATATTAATATAAACCTCGTGGGAGATCGGGGTTCATTTGATTTGCTTATAAGTCCATAGATCTAGCCTTCCATGTTGATACTTTCAAGCTCCCCAGTCTACAACTGTGTGCCGTTCTTTTTCCCACCGGGTGCATTTTAACCATGTCGCGTCTTTCTACCTTGCTGTTCTCTGGTCTCGTTTTCGCCCTCGGCGCACATGCAGAAGCAACAACAACAACAGCAACAACTACATTTGATTGCTGCAAGTTGTTAAAACTCGCCTTTGGTTCCCATGTGGTGTTCCCAGACTCGACGCAATACAATTCGTCCGTCTCGTCGTACTTCTTCCTCGAACAACGAAATCTTGACCCTTCTTGCATCGTCCAACCCACAACCGCAGATGAGGTTTCCAAGGTCGTAAAGACTTTTGCGTACTGTCCTTACACCGAACTCGCAATTCGAAGTGGTGGACATTCGCCCAATATTGGCTTCTCAAACACCAACAATGGCATCACGCTTGATCTGCGCGGTCTCAATTCAATTGTCCTCGCTTCCGATAGCAAGACTGTCTCGGTCGGAACCGGAAATCAATGGGGCGATGTGTACAACAAGCTCGATCCATTGGGCAAGACAGTTGTTGGTGCGCGCGTTTTTGATGTAGGAATTGGTGGTTTCCTAAGTGGCGGTAAGCTCACTCCTTGCATTCACCCGACGAAACAACAAGCTGACTCGAATCTCAGGTGGAATCTCATTCTTCTCGCCGCGCGACGGTTTCGGGTGCGACAACGTTCAGAACTTCCAAGTGGTCCTAGCAAGCGGCGCGATCGTCAACGCGAACGCAAAAGAAAACCCACTTCTCTTTAAAGCCCTCAAGGGCGGACAAAACAACTTCGGCATCATCACACGTTTCGATCTTGTTATTAAACCCACGGCCAGGTTCTGGGGAGGCGCAGTTGTCACGCCCGAGTCTGCCGATCCTGCACAACTTGACGCCTTTACAAAATTCAAGCAAGCGCCGTACAACCCACTTCTCGAGATCGAGCAAACATTTGTCTACTACGGATCCCAGCAATCCTACTTCGTCTCTAACAACTTGTTCTACTTGACCGCTTCTTCAAACATTAGCTCGCTAGACCCATTTACGAGCATAACACCACAACTCAGCAGCACATTGAGGATATCCGATGTTGCCGACTTTGCCTCTGAGGTCGAGGCGGGACAACCTATGAATCAATTGTAAGTCCATGTTTCGGTTGGAGGAACTTTTTGTACTGACACAATGCAGTACTGTTTACGCCACCACCACTTTCCCCATCACATCCACAAACCTCAAGCTGATCTACGCCCTTTGGAAAACCACGACCGGCCAATTAGCCGCCGCAATCCCAGAAGCCATCTCAGCCATGACATACCAATCTATCCCCCCTCCGCCTCCTGCAGGCGCCCCCAAGAACCTCTTTCCATTCACGGATCCCTCGCAAACTCACCCTCTTGTCCTGTTATTAATTTCGGTATACTCCCCATACGAAAAAGACTACACGCTTCTCCAACAGAAGTCGAAACAATTCATCACCGCAGTTGAGACATTGTTGAATAAACCTGGCAACGGTGGAGTGTCTCCTTACAAGTACCTGAACTATGCTGCTACCTGGCAGGATCCAATTTCTGGGTATGGTGTGGCGACGGTCAAGGAGATGAAGTCGACGGCTGCGAAGTATGATCCGAATGGTTTCTTTCAGAAAGTTGTCAGGGGTGGGTACAAGCTGAAATAGGGATATTGTTTTACTCAAGGGTTGGTACATGTTTCAGCATAGTTAGCATTCTTTTAATTCGAGCAAAGCTTCACGGCTATTTCTCTAATAGTTTAATGTAAAAGAAATTCGAAACGTGACTCCTTGCGAGTTTTCCTAGTGTATCACATATTGTTAGATCCTTCGTACGAAGGAATAATTGTCAGCAAATGTATTTCTAAACGCTAATCAGAGACAGGACGAATCTCCAGGACTGTAGGGTTTCTATTTGACATAATAGGCCAAGAGACTAAGATCCAACATTACCAACAATTTTTGATACGTTAATCAAAAATTGCGTTGATATGTGTACTTCTTTGGTTTCACGCATGAAGTACAATTCCCCATCATCGGGCGAAGGAAATGACCCCTCCCAAAATCGCCAATTTCCGTTCCAGTGACTGCAGTAGCGTCTTACATATCTAAACAAACCCCTTATTCAATTTCCGCGATAGATGCTGAGCCGCGCTTGGGTACCGACAGAAATACCTTTTCTGCCTCTAAACGCTTGCTTCTGGAGTGTGTCCTCTATTGCAACTAATCCTACAGCTCAATTTTGGTTTCTTATCGATAGTCTTATTTCAATATGACAACATGAATTTTGGCACCTTCATCTTACTTTTGACATCCAAAATTCAGTCCACCATCAGCAAAAATATATGCAGTATGCCACGGGTTTAAAGTGTTCGAATTGTAGCGCGATACGGTAAGGTCGAGAATTTTTTCGTACAGTGTCTTCAGGTGAAATATCTGCCTGGTCGGCAAGTGTAGACAGGGTATGGAAATCTTGTTTCATTTCTAGTTTTGCGATTCAGGTTGAGTGACGTATGTGCCAGCTCCATGGGGTCGTGTTGGTGAGGCATCAGCTTAGATATATCTATATGGGAAGATGAACAACTCTAGTAGCTATCGCGGAGGGATCGCAGGTAATCGAGTTAGAGGAGTTGTATATCGGTGAGAATGTTCAGTGGTCGATGTTGATACCGAGGCAGTCAATGCCAAGATAAGCCTGACTGGAGTTGTCCTGTGACAGTTGGCCTTCGTCAAGGCATTGCACAATTTCAGTAAGCCTCCTGTAACGTTACACGACAAATTATATCATTTTCGCCCGCAGTTGCAGTAAAGTCTTTCGGACCGAACCGGATATCACTCAGACATTTCTCTCTCGGGTATGCGATTACCGGTGACACATCACCTGATGGACTGTGTCGGCTGGAGTATGAATCCCTAAACCCTCTACAGTGAGTCCTGTCGTTATCACTGGAGACAGTACGGTACATGTCTGATATTCTCACAATCGAAATAATGAGACTGCATCCGAATCTCCTATTTACGAGATGTAGAAGCTAGGCAAGCATATCACAGGATCTTTCTCTGTAGTTTGTATATTATACGCACTCAATGCTCGTAAAAGGCAAACATGTCATTCAAACTGGCATTACTCGGTCAGTCGGATGCCTCTGACGGGTGAAATCCCACATGCTCAAAAACATTCCTTACGGACAGGCTACTGTACGTTGAATATCCGACGTTCAACATAAGAGCCCGTTCGAGAGTCTTGGAAATAAGATTCCGGGAAAATTCTCTTTGCTATGTCGACTTGTCCCATAGTAAAGGCTAATATTGTAAAAGTCGGTGCATTCTCCGGAATCTACAGCGTTATCAGAAACCAAGGGAGGCCGAACTAATATGCTAGTGTCGGACGTATGTACCTATTCCAGCTCCAGCCCCGGACTGTAAACGTGTTAAGCCATGAGTGACGTAAGGAATACTTCCACAACTGGTGACATTGAGAGCTGAAATCACAAATAGCTTTTAATTCAAGAAGGGATGCAGGCGCAAGATACTCGCAAGGAGTCTCATTGAACAAAAATGGTGGGGGTCATGTATCTTTTAATCGCCTCCATTAACTAGCTAGAAGACAGAGCGTCATTGTGCACTTTCTCTGTACATCAGTCCCGAGCCAGAAGGCAAACAGCCCCACAGGGCCAGTCCGTTAGTTGAAATTCGGGAACCCACAAATTCTGATATCTTTGGCTTCGGCAATAGAAGGCAGCCTGCGTGTGTCTATGGGAGATGTATTGTATGCCCATTGGCAAAATGTGCACTTAGAACGTAAACTGGATGGGAAAAAATCCGATGAGCGAGAGTTTTTCAGAAAGCAGAAGCTGGGTTATGGAACCATTAGTATGACGGGATGAATAAGATGTGGCAATCGTACTTTACTACACGTATTTGGACCCATTAGATGCACGCGATGCGTCTCGATATCGCCTGATGAGAGGTTATGCAACAGGGGCACTCAGCTATTTTAGCACAAAGATCGACGCTGGAGCGTCATTACCACCCCCTAGATAAAGTATATAACAAAAGGACTTCGCGCATGTTAACGCACTCCAATCCACAAACATGTCCGAAATTGATTGTCGTTTTGTCCACTGCGGAATCTGGATTAACGTTGAACAAGGGTCTGTGATGGGCCGCACCATTACAATAGAAATCTAGACTGTACCGTAATTGTCGCTTTGCTTGCCATCATTGCTTGCCTCGCTACATCTCATGTCTAGAACCTTGTCACTTCGTTTCTCACCAGGTGCGCGCGAATAGTCTTCCAGCGGACGGCCTTTTCCGACAACAGCAAGTCTTACTCCGCGCTCTCCCAGCGCCTGGTTCTCTGCTTGCAGACTGGGTGAAGTTATGGTAGGCCTGGAGGAGCAGTACGAAGCGGGCGTTCGTCCGATCGTTAGTGCGGTTCATCCTAGCCATGACATTTTTAGGAGCAACAATTGCGGTCGATATCTTCTCATCATACATCATCAGTAGCACAAAGCTTGACGTTCTTGTGGATTCACCTTTGTGCCGACTTCTCGACATCGATCCCTTGTCGGGCAATGTCGTAGACAAATTTAATGGACTCACGGACTATCAACGAAGAGTTTCCAGTCTCGGCGTACAACTTGCCCAGGAATGTTATAACAACGAGACAACAACTCCAGCGCGGTTCAGGGCATTTAGTCGTCTGAATGTGCCTTTCAGACAAGAACGAGTGCGATGCTCTTTCAACTCATCAATTTGCCTTAACGACGAGTATGGTGTTAGTGTTGATTCAATCCTGGTGGATATGAACGATGCTCTTGGACTGAACTTGGTGTCCAGAAACTGGGTCAAATACCGCAGGAGAACAAGTTTTCGTGTTCTTCGCATCGAACCATCAACAGGAAATGCTCAGCTATTTTAGAAAACAATTAGATGCAGATGTCTGGAGTAACGTAAATTTCGCTCTGCGCCTTATATGGGCGAATTTATCGAGACTTCTGGGCCCAACTAGGTATGTCGCACCCTGTTATCCAATCCAAATCTACCCGCTAGTTCAAATTCTGACATATGTTCTAGTTTGACTGGTGCATTTGCTCTGCCAGTGTGGGATGCATTTACTAAGTTTAGACCCTTACCAGAAACGAAAACAGAAGACGCAGACTTGCTACTCATAATGATTCCGAAGAATCAAATGAAATATGTGAATCCAATGAATTATCCAGTTTTCTCAGCCCAGAAGCCTTGCGTTTATAGACTCCCGTCCTGGACCACTTCGAAAGCACTTTATTTCTCGGACTGGCCAAGTTCAACTCTGGGATGTAAATTACAGGTAAATTGACTCAGATTCCCATTACGAACAATAACGTATTGGGTAGTACCAACTTTGCTTTGGACGCGCTGATGCAGCCGAATTTTGTACTAGCCTTGGTGGCTTACCGGGGAAGGTCGTCTCCACAGACAATCCTGTCGCTAGTGACGACCAACTGGTGGCTTTACAGCTGCTTGTCACAGTAACCTTTTTATTCAATATTTACGAAACCGCCATGCAAGAGTTGCAAGCGAGCTATCTGGCTGGAACGAGCGGTTGATTACGTCTCTACCATATGATTAGTGGATCAAAGAGCTGGCCGCATGAGAAAGGTACGTCTGGACCGCACTAAAGATTACAGTTGCAAATTATGCGATTGGTTATGTGTCCCAAGAACCTTCTTCGGAGGCGTCCACAAAGAATGAATTTACACCGGGAGAGAAACAGCTGTGCCAAGCATAGAGCATGAGGAAATCTGGAGGATTTGTGTAAGTCGATAACATTACGTGAGCAATATTCGCATTGGATTTTCCTAGCAACATAAAACATTCTGCGCCAACAATTGTTATCACTACTTGCTGCGTGGTCTCTGTTCTACACCTCGTCCTACTAACATTCTTGATTTTTCTCGGACGGTTCAGGGGCGCCCTGGCGCCACAAATAGACTATTGGATTTAAGACGGCGTATTTCAGTCACAGTGATGAGTCTATGAAGCCAACGGCGAAGTAACATGGAAATACCTTGAATAAGAAATCCCAGTGACCGTGGGAACCATCTCGAGTCCTAAATTAGCGTGCAGGTGAGAAGAACAGAAAGATTACACCGTAGGAACATCGACAATGGAGACGACCGTGGACAAGTTCAAGCCTACTGGTATAAACTCCGAGGAAACAGAAGTTAAGCAAGTATAACTTGCAATCCTTGAACGATTTGTATTTGGAATAGGCAGACCACCGGAGCCGAGATTGTCTTCCATGGTGGCTGCGAATAAATGACCGTGGAAATAAAGATAATTGAAAGCGTGATAATGGTGTGATAATTAGGGCTGCCGTATTCAGTTGACAATTTCAAAAGGGTTGTCCGAAAATCATATAGGTGTATAAGTAATGTAGTCGCCCATCCAGAGTGATGTGTTCTATGATATTTCACTTCCGGGCATTCACGGGTTGTCAGAGTTATACGGATAGCAGCGACTTGATGCTGTTATTGCACTCTAGTTCACCAACATAATATGAGGGGTACATTAATACTTGTACGGGCCCGGAGAATGGGTATAAATTAATGGATCTCAATCGACGCTTAGTGGCTCTGCAGGAGATCAAGTATCCTTATCTGATGTACAGTGGCCTTACAACGTAACTGCAATGCGATTGGTTTGGAATGCCTTGATAGACGGAATCGCAATGCATGATAGGATTGCAAGTACACCAAAAGCCATACTTGTGAACCACACATACTTCAAACTCTCAGCATATGCCCATCTAGAGCCGACGGTAGCAGCCGCTGCAATAGATGGTGAATAACCGGGCGCATCTGCAATCAATCCAGGTGTGGTCAAAAAAGCTGTGACAAACGCGGTGGCATTATCAGGCGATAAGCCGGCCGCCACAGCATATTGGCCAACCTTTTCCGGAAGAATAGTGGCAAGCTTGTTGGAGAAGATGCTAAAGTAGATAGTGTATCCAATTGAACCTCCAATGGTACGGATTGAGAGGGACAACGCGGCGGCAGTGGCCAGAAGGTCGTCGGGAACGCAGATAAGCGCGACGGTGGCCGAGGGAACAAGGATGCCACCAACTCCGAAACCGGCAATGGTTCCCAACGCTACAGTCAATTTGGCGTTGTCTGGGGTGGCAGCAGCTATGGCTCCTCCAAAAGCAGCTGTAAACAGTCAGAATATAAATTTAGGGTAGCGCAAAGTTCTTGACACGTACTCATTAAGACTGCGGCAACTAGAAGTATATACCTGGCCTCAATCTGTGGTACGGAGAGCAATGCGTTGAATAACACCGCTCCAACGGTAACTGAGACGCCGTAACCTAGACCCTTCAACCCGATTTGCACCGGGTCTGGACTGTAGACGGCTGCAAAGGTGAGGGGGTAGAAGTTTAGTAGCGAGTAAAAGTTCATGCCGGCGACGAAAGCAACGAAGAAGGCGAGTCCAACGACGCGCTGGCCGGAGAAAAGTCTGTGTGGAATCATCGGGTTTTTGGCATACTTCCACTCCCATACAATCCAAGTTACGATGAGCAGTATTCCTATTATAAGCTGAGTAAGGACGTAAGCGCCAGTCCACGGATGGCTGTAACCTCCCGCCTGGAGGGCAACAAGACTATGCGAAATTAGCTCAGAAACTTGAGGTTGGAGGCAAGGTGCCTACAAAAGTGTGATGCCAACTATGGAAAGCACAGCGCCGACATAGTCAATCTCGGCAAGAATCTTCCGCTTGGAGAAGCCTTCCGCGCGTGGATGTGATTTCGGGAAGTATGTAGTAGCAATCCCAAGGAAGACGAATCCGTTATAGATGACTGTAATCCACATGGACCAGCGCCAAGTTGCGTGAGTTGACAATAGCTGCGAGTACAGCACATATGGCGTAAATGGTATAATGAACCCTACCATCAGAGCTAACGAATAGCCGCGCTTCTTGACTGGAACGATATCGGAGATGCTTTAGGAGCCAAAATTGTTAATAAAAGGCAATAGTACGGACAAAGAGGTTTCAGGCTTACCCAGCAAGAGCAGTAAGCTCGCAGATTCCAGCACCGGCACCTGACAATGACATTCCGGCAACAGCTTGACCGAAGCCGTGTGCAGTGCCTATCAAAGTGACACCAACCATTATGATGATAGAACCAACCAATGTGATTTCTCGACGACCGACAAGATCCTGGAGGTAGCCTACAAAAGGTGCCACAGCCGTAATGGCCAACGTGTTGCTGACCGGTAGCCAGGAGGAGTTGTTCGTTGCGCCCAAGTCGGCTGCAATGTACCCAAGCGAGCCTCCGACGAAGTAGAGCATTATCTGGGATCCTATTGCAAATGTGTTTAGTACTGATACTAGCACCATAGATTCGAATGCAACTACCTGTATAAAGTCCTGCGAGAGACACCGCCGCGATGATGCTCCGCAAATTCCACTGTATCGCTCCGTCGGAGTCATCGCCTTTGTACGGTCCATGATTGTGCGTGTGTGCGTCTCCCTCTCTCTCTTTTTCAAAGTTCTCAACATGAGCAATGTCTTCAGATTGAGAGGACTTCTCGTGCTTGTCGTCCATATTGAAGGATCTGCAAGTTTTAGAGATGTAATCGAAACGATGAAGAAGTGAGCAAGGGAAACGAAGTTTTGTCTTTTCAAATGCACGATTTTAAAACAAGGCCTCCAGGGTTTTATGCATATTCCCAATCAGGCAAACTCGAACCGAAACGTGGGGAAACCCCATGGGGAAAAGCCGCTAAACTAGGTAGTTCCGAGCGACAACTGGATTGGGTTAGCTTCGTTGGTACGATTCGACTGATGCGACTCGCATGTATCGAGTCGAGCAGGTCCTGGGCAATACGACTCGACTAATACTAGTCGAGTGGGCTTCAGGCATCATGGGTAATCAACTTAACTATGAACTAGCAAACACTATCCAACAATGCTCCGAGTCATCGTAATTTGCATTCAGTATAAATAAAAATGGACCAAAATACAATCATTCAGTTTACATAAACAGTATTACCAATTTAAACATAGAGGGTGTTGTCCATTTGACTAACAGATTGGCAACCTTAATCTACCGTTTACCATTATCTTAGGTCTATAACGACTCTGCCATTAATCTGACCTTCCTCCATTTCATCAAAAATCTGATTGGGATTAGAACCGTAGATTATCGGATGGATTAGAGACAGTATCGCTACTTACTTTTGTTAGATCTTCCATCTTCCTGACTTGATAATGCGACTTTACTAAGCCTCGTGCTGCAAGTTCTAGAGCTTCCTTTGCTTCCCTACGATTGCCTGTTTTGATAGCTGTATCACGTTTATTAGAAAATGATGAAATTGCGATTTTTGCACTTACCAAAGATAGAAAGTTCAAGATCGATCAAAGCTGTGACCTTTGCGCCCTCGATAGGCACATTCTCCCCCTCAGGTACACCGAGACAACAAAGTGAGCCGCGAAATCCCAGCATCGGTATTGCTTGCGCATAAGCCTTGTTGCTAGATGAGCACATCAATACGGTTTTAGCACCTCCTCCTGTTAGTGTTTTAACCGTGGAGATCAAGTCTTCGCTTGATCCATGCGCCATGAAATCCACGAATTCATCCGCACCAAGCCCAATGCAAAAGCTCTTCTTAGGACCTGCATCCAAAGCCAGCACCCGAGCACCGAGTGCTTTCGCATACTGGATTGCTAGGTGGCCTATTCCCCCTCCTGCACCGGTAACCACGACCCAATCCCCATTTCGTAATGCGACTCGCTTTAATGCAGCATACACGGTGACACCACCACACATCAGAGGCGCAGCCCCGGCCAGATCCAATCCATCCGGAATGGGGGTGACATATCTCGCAGCACTGAGGCAGTATTGCTGAAAAGTTCCAGGAGTGAGATAACCGGACACTTTGACGAAAGAACATGATGTTTCCCCGCCTTCCAGGCAATTACCTAGAGCCCGCGTGTCAGTCCATGGGGATGCTTTTTATTTCTCTTCCCTGATTTTCTTGTAAAAAGAGATGCTTATGGGGATTTCATACTACAACTTAGGCAGGCATCTGCTGCGTATTTGATGCCAACTTTTGAACCAATTGCTGGCGTCTCAACACCCTCTCCTAGTGCGATTATCTGTCCGACGCCTACGGAATATTAGAAAAGAATGGTTACATTTCTTGAGTAGAGCGGTTTACCCTCGTGCCCACCTATCTGGCCTTGAATTATTTTAGTCAGCTTTGAAAGGAAGTAGTCCGCTGCAGCTCAAACCTTTTGGAGTTGGTATTGGAAGGTTATTGAACTTCAATGTGCAGAAACCGTAGTCTGTATGGCAAACGCCTGAATATGACCTAGTAGTTGTATGTTAGAGCCTATATAACAGTGAATTGTGGAGGTCAACGCACAGACGCACGAGCACTTGTCCTGGTCCCGGTTGCTCGACGGGAAGCTCAGCAATCTGAGTCTTAGTAGTTCCAGGTTCCGCGTATTGGATGACGCGGTTGACCGTGTTGGATGTATCAATCATGGCTTTTCCCTTGTGAAAGTGGTGCGTGGATATCACACGACAGGAGTGCGTTCGTTCGGTTCATTAACAGCATCTGACATTCCTAACGCCCCACTTGCTAATGAGATCTTATGGGAGGATAGTATAATTTAGTCGCTAATTGATGGTTGGTTTGGAAGAACGTGACTCGAGACTGACTGCCTACTCCCTATCGAGTCGACACAGCCGACTCGTATGGTCAGTATGCTCCACAAATTAGATCTCGTGTACAAATTTGAGCTATCCCAAAGAAGGAATCGTGCTTGATCTAGAACCAACCCGTTATGGGCGAGATAATTCGACAGAAATTCCACTTGCAGGGATGTGAGTCGTCGCCGACTACTCGTCATCGAGTCAACACGTTCTACTCGCATGGTCGGTATTGTTAGTCAAGCTTACATACTCATTTCGTTTTGGGCTATCTATGGGAGACATTGCGCTTCGGTTCACGAAGACTGTATCTTCGGTAGCGCCGAAACAACTTCCCCCTATTCCAACATGGTCGTTCAAGCCAATGGAACTTCCTCCAGCGGAAAATTCATTTTAAAATTTGACGAATTTTTTAATATAATAAATGGTGGATTGATAGGAACAGATGAAACGCGACGCGGTATCAATCCATCGACACTCGAAGAAAATGCCGATGTTCCAGTCTCCACGAAGAAAGATGTTGATGATGCAGTCCGATTTGCACGAGAGGCGGCGGAGGTATGGGCGGAGACACCGATTACACAGCGCCAGCAGGCAGTCACCAAATTCGCTGACGCCCTACGATCACTGAAGGATGACTTCGCCAAAATGCTTGTCAAAGAACAGGGGAAGCCTTTGATCTTTGCCAAAGCCGAAGTTGACAACGCTGTACGATGGCTGGAGGAACAAGCGAAGCTGCCTTTTCCAGAGGATATGATTGAAGACACAGACGAGAAACAAGTGGTGACTCGTTATATGCCTCTTGGAGTCGCTCTGGGAATCGTCCCTTGGAATTTCCCTATCATGCTAGCGTGTGGCAAGATAGCACCGGCGCTCATATCAGGAAACGCTTTAATCATCAAACCTTCACCTTTCACACCTTATTGTGGGCTCAAATTAGTCGAACTTGCTCAAGAGTTCTTCCCACCGGGTGTCATCCAGGCTTTGAGTGGGGACGATAACCTCGGCCCCTGGCTGACAGCGCATCCTTTGATTGACAAAGTTAGCTTTACCGGGTCTACAATGACCGGGAAGCGAGTGATGGAAAGCTGTAGCAAAACATTGAAAAGAGTAACACTAGAACTGTGAGTTGAAACTGAAACGAAGGCACAACTGATTGTAGAGCTAATCATCGTTCCAGAGGCGGGAATGACCCCGCGATCGTATGTTCGGAAGTAAACATCAAAGAAACTGCTCCCAAAGTATGTAGTATCCTTGAACTTTCAAGGTGAGAAAGGCTGATTTACGTAGATCGCGCAATTGGCTCTTTTGAATTCCGGACAGGTGAGAACATTGCCTGCCTCACTTTTGGGTGCTCACTGACATTGTACCACAGATTTGCATCGCCATTAAGAGAGTCTACGTGCATTCTTCAATATACGAAGAGTTTCTCGCAGAGGTGGTCAAAGCAGCCAAGTCCTTACTAGTCGGTGACGGCTTCGAAGAGAATATCTTCATGGGTCCCATTCAGAACGCAATGCAATATGAGCGAGTCACGGGCTTTATCGAAGACAGCAAGAAACAGAAATGGAAGGTGGCCATGGGCGGGGAAATTGCCATATCATCTAATGGACATCGCACAGGTTACTTCATCAATCCTACTGTCATCGACAACCCTCCAGATGATTCTCGAATCGTGATGGAGGAACCATTTGGTCCGTTGTATCCTAGTTTATCCTTTCCTAGCTAACAAAGTGCAGGTCCAATATTTCCGTTGCTTCGATGGGACAACGAGAACGACGTTATTAATCGCGCTAATGATACACTTATGGGGTTGGGAGCCTCAGTCTGGTCGAACGACCTTGTCCAAGCCTCCAGGATAGCTAAGAGGCTGAAGGCTGGCAGTGTATGGGTCAATACTCATACAGAGATTCAACCAGATGCTGCCTTTGGAGGTTATAAGCAGAGTGGTTTAGGAGCAGAGTGGGGGGTGCAAGGATTGAAATCCTACTGTAACACACAGACACTGTATCTGAAAAAGAAATAAAACAACACAAAGAAGACACATGCCTCCCAATTAAAAATAAAGTACAAGTTACTGATACATACTTCCCTTTGTCTATATAATAGATCTGACATTGAATCTAAAATATTCTTTTGAAACTCTTAAATTCCTTCTAATAACGTTTTACCTTCGTATTTTGAGTATTTCTATGCTTTACGATGTTAGACTTGGATGAGTAGAAAATTGTAAATAATATGCGTAAATAAGATAGGGCGCAAGAAAAGGAAATCAATTCTCCAGTTTCAGTTAGCATTTACAGATCAAAAAGAGCAGAATTTCTGTCTTTCTCAATGTGTTGAAATGTGCAATACGTCCAGTGTTTATATATATACCCAGGTCATTCATATACTGTACAAAGTCTCCATATCTATAACAACTACTAATCTGTGAATATATGCATGAACGTGAAAGACTCAATCTTTCTGTTATGGCGACGTGGTAATTAGAGGCTGATGCAGATTATGACGAGCTTGCAGGGGCAACCTTTATTTCAAAATCATTATATTATGCCTGGCAGCTTGGCTTATGGTCGCGTTTTATTAGCCACCGTCGGAAGAGACTTCATTAGACCATTGGTTATACTCTTTAATGATATTCGCACTCGTTATTCAGTATTATTCATCAAGAACCTAATCGTCATGTCAATGCGGCCTCATGCAGCCAAAGCGTTCTCCACGTCTCTCGTGGACTGGTGAATTTTGTTCTTCGTCGTAAATAGAAGTATGAAACGGTTATAATACAGGAGCAACCTATCTGGTCTTCTATTGACTGAAAGAACCTCTATAGTAAGTGTCATAGTTTACCATACGACAAGTCTAAATCAAGAAGCCTCAGGATATGCGCCAGCAAGTCGACCTCTGAAGAACAATCCTTTGTACGCTTAGAAGACTGAGGTACGGAAGAGAAGTTCAGTGACTCCGAAGATGCAGCTTTGGTAGTCAACGAATACACATCTTGCATTGTTTTCCAAACTGCCTGAGCACCCTTGAAACGAGACATTTGTAAACGTATCAGTCGAAAGGGACTTCGTTCATGTGATGAATGAACCCGCTCGCTGACAGCAGGTGATCTCACTTCATCACTGCTATGGCGGCATGGTGCAATGAGGAGAACTGCTGCTGGGAAGATTACCCACGCTACACTGCACAGTGTTAGATTGGAAGAAGAGGATGCTAATGGAACTAACAAAGAAACTGGAATAGCGTCTAGTCTCACGAGACTGAGCAATTTATCAACGACAATTGCGACAGCTGATGAGGCATCTTGAAGTTTGAGGAATGTTTGTTGTCGAATGTCCTCGCAATGTGGTGACCCGGTCTGACTAACGAAAGGCTCGTACAAGCTGACTATGCTAGATCTATTACTTGTTAATCAAAGCATTTCGTTGTTAATCGAGACTAACCGAGACATTATCAAGACATTATAAAGTGGTATAATGATCTCTGAACACCCTTTCCACTTGCACGGTATACGAATGGAGCTGATATCAAGACTGAGAATCTTAAGATACGTGGCTTCTAGCTGGAGAATCTCGAGCTCATACTTTTCGAGCCCAAAATATGACAGCCTAGAGTCCGTAAGAGCGTCGGCGCGGCGCCGTTCATCTTCGTCGGTAGAGTATTGGACGACAGGTTTCTTTATCGTCCAAAGAACTTGATTTGTGCAATGGCCACGGAAGATGAGAGCGTTGTTGAGAATTTGGCTAAGCTTACAAGACCAGATGAAGAGATGAATCTGTACGAACTTTGTCTGCTGGTCACAAAATTGGGGAGATCTTCGTTCGTTTGCGAAGTCGAAGATGAGATCGTCTGCGCTGAAGAGACAGTTGGTCATAGAGTGGAGACGATGAGGCCGTCGTAATGCATATGACAGCTGAGTGTTCCGGAGGTGGCAGCTCCAGTACAGTACACGTAGCCGTCCACTTTGTCTTCCTTTAGAAATATCGGACTTGGCGAGCACACTACGGGCATGGTAGATAGCCCGGTCAACCCAGCAGCTGTTCGCTTCTGCTTCAGTGTCTTGAGGAGCCCAAAATGAAAGTAGCAGCGCCGTTTGGGCGAGAAGCAATTCCACGGCCACCGTGGCTCCAGAGATTCGTTGTGATCGGTACAGTTTCTACTTCTTATCAGGAATCTTTTCAATATTGATTTTTCGTACGACGTTGGTGAGAATTACCTTAGCTTCATTATAGTAAACTTCTTGCGCTTCCGAAATTGACAAAAATCCGGTCATGGATAGCTGACATTCCGGGATGTGCTAAGATCGTTAGAAAGGATCTGTGCGACGTTTGGGGCACTTAACTGGCAGCGCAGTGAACATCATTGCAAAAAATAGCATCCTTGAAAATTGGAGAAAGAATTGTGATTCAGATAATGTAGCACAGGCAGCATACTTATTACAAAATACACTTTCGTCAATCAGCGGACAGAGTGGGTGGACTTGGCGAAAGTAGAGTTCGATCAGGGCATCTCGAAGAGGCTTCTTTGTCTTCCATACATCCTCCATACCCACTCCTTGGGGGCTCGGAAGACTGATCTCTGCTGCTGGATTCTGCCACGATGAGTCTCTGCAGATCCAGCCATCTCTCCCGGAAGCATTAGATGTGAGTTCAAGGTCCAGAAGCGAAAATGCAGAAGATTTAGTCTTGGTGGGGGAACACTGTTCAATTCGCAAAGTTGAAGTTTCCGTCAAAAGCTGTGTTTACCTGATTTAGGTGCGAATTACAACTAGCGCTGTTTTGAAGCTCGTGCGGCTCTGGTTGCACGAGCAGTCCACCGCCGACGAATTCGTCAAACGAGGTCTCACCAAACAATGTTGTACCCATCGCCGCTGCATAGACAATACATAGAGGAGACTAAAAGATTCGTGGAATCCAAGCGAGTCGTCTTCATCTCATTTCACGTGCTCAATATCCTTGGGAATCGAGTCAGAAGGCCTGACAAAGGCGCTAAACCGTTTTCGGCAATTCTGACTCGTCCGTTCCGTTTGACGATGGGGAGGTGTATACGCATAATGTTAGGTATGAAGATGCGGGGAAACCGAAGTAGGCAGATGCGAAAAACTGGGGAAGAAGGTTCTAAGCGTGATCCTCCACCCACATAAGAAGTCAGCCACCGCCGAATCACTTTACAGTACATTACTAAAAATGGCCGTTCTCAGCGGATTTGTAGCACGTTGCGGTGCCTTCATTATTGGCATCGCGCTGCATATATTTCTTTTTCGAATTGGCGAATGGGATCTCCAGACCACTACAATCCTCGCTACATCTTTCGTGGTACATGTCATGGGCACCCTCGGAATTCAAAAGCTCCTGCCTCAAGAATATGGGGACCCCATTCACGCCGTAAAGGACGTGAGTGTCATAGTTGTTTGTGTAGGAGCTGGAATTTTCATCAGTATGCTGGTTTACCGGGCGTTTTTCCATCGTCTTAACACTTTTCCTGGTCCTTTCGCAGCTCGGCTGTCGACTGTGTACCCGACCTACCTATCCGCAAAGAAGCGCCACCTATATGAAGAAGTTCAAGCGTTACATCAAAAATATGGAGACTATATCCGACTTGGTACGTCAAGAAGGCCATTGTGGGCGAAACATTCTGACAAGTAAAGGTCCGTCTGAGCTTTCTATCAATGATCCTCGAGCAGTCACCGCAATTCATTCAGCTCAATCTCTGTGCAGAAAAGGGCCCTGGTACAGCGTTCTTCATCCAATGGTTTCACTTCAGATGGTTCGAAATAAACCAGAGCATATTCGACGGCGCAAGGTCTGGGATCGTGGTTTCAGTGCGAAGGGTAGGTACATCTAGCAATTTGTGGGTCTGCACTGACGTATCTAGCGCTACGTGATTATGAGCCTAGGGTACAAAAGTATGCGGAGCAACTTCTCGTACAGCTCGATGCTCATGCCGGCCAACCTGTAAATGCCACCGAGTGGTTCAACTTCTACAGCTTCGACGTGATGGGAGATCTCGCTTGGGGAAAGTCGTTCAATATGGTGCAGAATGGCATCAAACATTACTTCATGACGTCTCTGCACAAGTTCATGCTCGATGTTGGAACGTTCAGCCATATGCCCTGGCTTTTCCCCATTTTCAAAGCGACGCCTATACTGAACAACGAGTCTAAAAAGTTCTGGTGCTGGGTAAATGAGCAGGTTTCAGAGAGGAAAAAGGTGATTCATGAGCCGGTGATGAGAGATATAGCTAATTGTCGCAGATGAAACCTGACCGCCCAGATGTCTTCTCGTGGTTACTTGCCGAACATGAGTCCAACGATAAGCCTACAGCACAAGAAAAATTAAACTTAGTTGGCGACGCGTATCTCATTGCTGTCGCTGGGAGGTACAATATTCATTATCTACCTAGAAATCTACAATGCTTACTACCTACAGCGATACGACCGCCGCAACGCTCACCTGCCTGTTCTATCAATTAGCCTTAGACCCTAAGAGTTTGACTACCTTGCAACAAGAGGTAGACGATACTTTCAACGAAGCCGATATCATTGACTCGGCTACTCTGTCCAAGCTGCCTTATCTTGATGCCGTTATTAACGAGTCACTGAGGCTACATCCGCCTGTCCCGTCAGGAGTCCAACGCATGACGCCACCCGAAGGTCTTCAAATTGGCGAGAGATTCGTACCTGGAAACAGTATCGTGCAAATTCCTACTCACACAATGTATAGAGGTACCTTTTCACCATTCTTCACAGTTTGACTAAAAACTAATGCCACCAGACGAGCGATGTTTTGAAGACCCAGACTCATTTATTCCTGAGCGGTGGACGTCCAAGAAATATATGACCAAGGACGCAACCGTATTTACGCCTTTCTCGTCCGGTACGTATCTAATTAAAGTAGGCTTTTGCACCTTCTAACAAAATTAGGACGGTACTCTTGTATCGGCAAGCAATTAGGGCTAATGGAAGTCCGGCATGTGACATCGCAGATAGTGCGAAGGTACGACGTTCAGCTCGCACCTGGCCAATCATCTCAGGCTTTTCTGGATGGGAAGAAGGATACTTTTACTTTAGGGCTAGGACCTTTGGAACTTGTGTTCCAACCGAGGAAGAAGCAAGCCAAAGTGTAGGAACAAAGTGAAGGATGAGGGGAAATCGGGACTTGCCTTCAAGTACAGGCGCTTGTTGCAACCATACACAGAATGATATATAAAAACTTTACCCCACTGAACTCGGACATTCACTCGGGGTTCTAGACCATTCTTTTGGTAGTAGAACTTTAAAATGCGCAGCTGAACCATCGGACCCAGTCATACACTTCATATCTCCATTCCGTCCTTGCGCTAGCGTTCAACTAAATCTAGCGCGACTGACCCCGCATTCTCCACTCCCCACTACCGAGATCTGCCACGCTGAACACGTTAAAAAGGAATCGCATCCCCGGCCTGCCACGCCTAATCTCATGCACACTTTTACATCGGGAGGACCCTCCACGTGCCCGTTCACTTCACCGCACGAACCAAATCATGCCAACCCAGAAACCTGCCGCCGCCGACACAGATAATACCGTCTCCGACCGGCGACAGCGAAAGCGTGAACAGGACCGACGATGTCAGCGCCAGTTGCGAGAGCGGACGCGCAATCGAATCGCACAGCTTGAGCAACTGGTCGAGAGCTTCAGTCAACAAGATAGCAACGGGCAGGTTGTAGAGCTCATGGCCAAATTGCGTACTATCACAGAAGACCGAGATGAATTGAAGCGTACCTTGCAGACCGTCCACACTGCTTTAGAGACGCACAATTTCCGACTTGACGAATCCAAAGCAGGGGACTCAACCACTCGAGAGGAGTACAGCAGTCCCTTTGTCGTGGCCGGTGCCGAAGAGCGGGATACGACATGGTCACCAGACCTAGCAATGAACTTTATTAGTCCCACAGTCGAGACAACAATGCAAAAGTTGCCCCCGACACAAACCCTGGATGGTAACTACGTCTTCCAACCGGCCACGGTTGCCTGTGAATGTCGCCTGGACCCAGAGCCATTCATCCAACAACCAGTGCTATGGCAATTCGCAAATCAGACCCTCTCACAAAGCGAAGAGTTCTCGACACATACTTCCCAGTTAGAGGACGCCATCTCGGACGATACGCCAGTACGGGCACTGATCGAGGGCTGGGATGCCATAGAAACCCGGCTTGGCGGTAAACTGCCGCCATCTTGGACGAAACTGCACTACATTGACCAGACTCTTTTTGCTACTTGCGGTCTCCCTGAGCGTCTAGCTATCTTGTACATGATGCATCTACAGAATCGATACTATACAGACCCAACGCCTCATAATCAAAGAAAACTACCCTCGTGGTATCTCAGGCGGTAGGTACAAGTTGGTCCATGGAAAAGGCCCTGCTAACAGCCTCAGTCCATCTCAGGATATAGCTCATTCATGTGCCATTGACTACTTTGTCTGGTAGGGATCCCACGTTACAACGTTAGCAAGTACAAATACTGATCACACGTAGGCCCGGCATTCGCGAACGTTTCGTCTTCAACGAGCACCGCTACTGTTCTAATCTTTTTTGGCAACTCTTTACCCTCGGCTTTCGCATATTATGGCCCTTCGAGTTCCGCGATTGCTACTCGTACAATATCGACACGAACCAGTATTCGCTCTCTCACGCCTTTACAGAGCGTATCTCCGACATCAACGCATGGGCCATGAAGCCTTCTTTCTTCGAACCTTGGCCTGAGTTCAAGAGCGATATTCCCGTCTTCAATTCTATTCCAGCAGCACTGCCTATCAAGGCTGGTCTTATGCCTGCAGCGAGTCGAGACCATCAGTCGCAGGAAAAGGAATGGCCAGCAATCGACCCGGTTACAACTTTCTCGGGCTGGGATGCTTTACACTTATTAAATACGAGAGTATAGCTATTCTCTGTGTATATAGCTATTCTCTGTGTATATAGCTATTCTCTGTGTATATAGCTATTCTCTGTGTATATAGCTATTTATATTCTTTGATATATTCTTCCCTATAATAGATCCGCTTCTAATGCGATGCGCGTCTATTCTGAGAACCAAGGGTGCTTGAGTATATCTACCGCTGAAGGCCGATTTCCCGGGTCGTAATCCAAAATATTTCGCATCAATGAGCACAGGACTGCAGACTCCTCATCATCAATCTCAGCCGGCTTATTCTCCCAAAACAGCACTTCAAGAGAGTCATGTATGTAGGGTTCGTCGTTACAGTAGGGTTGTAGGCGCTGGCGGTTCGGTGTGTACCACTTCCCAGCACGTGGCCAAGCAGCCATGACAGAGTCGGGCAGAGGTCGAATAATGTCGTTGAGCTGGATAAGATGGTCATCGTCTCCATCATCTTGCTCTTTTTGGCCGTTTCCGAGAATCCCGACAGCGAATAGTGTCCTGCCCGTTAGGAACTCAAACATCAAGCATCCGAAGCTCCAAATGTCAATGCTACAGCCGAATGGCTGATGCAGAATCAGCTCTGGGGCACGGAGACTGACAGGCGTCACCGTATCGCTTGGTGGATTAGCCAACCAGAAAGCTACGGGAACGCAGTCAGAACACTAAAGAATTCGTTTTCAGGGTGGTACTTTGTGGATGGCTTACCTCCCCCCAAATCTGACAGCTTAACGCAAAGTTCTGAACCAAGTTGTACGCGGTCGTATAGCGGTTGTTTGAGATAAAGATGCTTCGGCGCCCATCTGTCGGCCTTCCCGTCGATTCTGTGCAGGGATATCACAGTGGCAGCCTCGTTCTGCTTCAGATCGTCCTCTTTTGCAGAGTCGATGTCCTCGATAGAAAAGAGTAGATTGCTTGGTTGAACGTCACCGTGTACTACGCCATTTTGATGCAGGAAGGCAAGGCCACGCAGCGCATGGAGAAGAATTTTTTTGGCCATCCATTTGGGATATCTCTGCCGTTTTCCGTACATTTTGGGTTTGTTCTCAGGCAATTCCTCCACCAATGAAGCAGCTGTTGCGCCCATAGGCTCGAACACTAGGCACTGATGCTTCCCGTTAATGCCTTGATGCTGAAATGTGTCTAGCAGTACGGTGACGTGCTGGGCCCTGGTGTCTTTGGGCGCCAGTTCCGAAAGATGGTCCACAATGCAGAGTTCCGTGTTCGTGGTGGAGGCCTTGGCAACCATAATCTTGAGGACGACATACCGCGGCGTGCTATAGCAACGGTTCATATCAGAGACGGGATTCAAAAACCAAGCAATACGCAAGGGAAAAGGGAGGTGGAGAATAGGAAGAAATATACCCCGTGCTAACGGCCAGCCATACAGTAGAGTACGAACCGGCTCCAAGCTTTCGAATTACCTTGTACTTGCCGTCACGGAATGTGTCTCCGAGATCGACCGGGTGGAAACCTCCAGGTCGATATTCCTCAGCCCATTCACAAGGCGCACCCGTATCTTTGAATCTCCAAGACTGGAGATTGGAAGGGAGCTCGGCGGGGGGTGTTGCGGGAGGAGAGGCCATTGAGAGAGTAGTAACAGAAGTAGGAGAAGAAAGAAAGCGCTGCAAGAGAGGCAGACGGGACCAGCGAAAGCAGGTAGCGATTGTAGTTTGCATGTAATTGCGGGTAGCGATACGAAGGTGCCCGCCAAAGGTAAGGGCCGCTAGCACGTGCACGCGGCTAAACACGAGTTTCCTTGGCCTGCCAAGTATTGCGCCGTTGCGGAGAGCATAACCCAAACACTACAAGACTACCAGTCAAATAGTATGTGTGTATAATCCCTTTGGACTAGAATAAGAGTTTGGCTAGCAAAGGGAAATTTTAAGCAATTATTTTTCCTCTATAAGAAAATCCACCAGTGCAGTCGATCGTACGTCGCTGACGCGTCTTCCCACTCGCATTCCTACAGGAATAAGTCGCCAGAATGGTTGGGGCCGAGTATAGGATAGGCAATGCAATGCCCCCGCAATGAATCCTTAAGTACAGGACACGCAATACAATGCCCAAGCAATGAATCCTTAAGTACAGGACACGCAATGCAATGCCCAAGCAATGAATCCTTAGAGTCGAAGGAGTTCTTTTTCAGTTTGAAAAGGTTGCATTCTCATGTACGCATGGCTGCCTCGCGAGTGCACCTTGTGCCCTGACCTAGCCTAATTTAGTAGGTCACAGGCACCTATGTAGCTTCTCGCACACTCAGACCTAGGTATAGTTGCCCAACTGGCACAGGTAGCAGAGATAGAAGGTAGGACGTTCTGATTATTTCCATGCTTACTGGCACCGTTATGTGCGTAGCTTGAACGCCCCGGCAGATTTATTCGGGGTGTGTTCTTTCGACATACGCTTCACACGAGCGGTACAGTAGAACAGTTACTATGAGTTTGGTTTTGGGAACAAGATAAACACTCCTACAATATCTTTCGTCCTTGATCGCAGTTTTTCGATCTTGGATATGTGCTTTCTCGTCCTTCTAATTGGCCAGAACTGTTCTAAGTATAACCCCTTGTGACTAACGTTATATGGAATGACGTTCATGTTCTATCGCATGTGGCTTGGCTGGTGACGCCTTACTCGGTGTCGTGATTATGCGGGATTACGACTCAATCTTGGCTTGTGTACGCGTTGTCGTTCGCCTTACGCCCTGTGTGCAGTAGCAACATGCATTAACTTAGTCGCCTTGAATCCTCTTTTCAGCAATTCTGATGCCGACCAGAATATAAAGAGGTAACCAAAGTCACGAAAAAGAGAATCAATCTCATCAGAAACCACCTGGTCATCACTATCAAGCCATTATCCACTATGCTCCTTAAGTCTTTCTTCCTGCTCTTCTCCCTCGGGCAAGCAGCTCAAGTCCTGCGGGCAAGCATTCCGCATATCGCCACTTCCAGCGACAGTACCATACAAAGTACTCCAGTGAACGGAACTCTCACCTCCTTCAGTATTCTCGAAGGAAGCGGATGCCCTGCCGGAACCTACCACGCGCAACCTATCGAGCCGGGAAAGTCACTCAACACTTACGTAGACTTTGATGCTGGTGTCTTTTTGTTCAACAGCACAACCTCCACTGCTCCAGTAACGTGCACGCTCAGCATCAACTTCGAGTTCATCTACCCAGAAGACGGCCTCCCAGAGGTGTTTTTCGGTACAGTCACGAACAACGAAGCTAAGTTTGAAGAGGGGGACGTTGATAGAGGAACAAATTTCATAGAACAATACGACGTAATAGCAACGGCAGGAGATGAGGGACTTGATGTAAGTCTTAATAACATACCTTCTTATATGCAAATATTAATATTATCTAGGGTTCTCTCAAAATGACAAGGATAATAGATGATGGTCCCAGGGAAAATCAGGTTGGTGTTTTGTTGTATCCCGTAGGGACGCCTGGAGAGGTTAATGTTGGGACATTCCAGGCAAAGTTTAGCATCTCTACCGACTTTGGCCCAGGAGAGTTCTCGGTATCTCGAATCGCGGTAGGGTTTGGTTTATATGAATTGCTATCTTAGACTCCTTGCTTGGAAATAACGGACTAGTTTAGAGCTAGGGAGCATTGCTATAGAGTCTGCTTGTCTCTATCAAGTTATTCACCTAGAGCAAGTTCCTAGCATTGCTCGAAGGTACTGCGCCGTTGCGGAGAGCGTAACTCACATACTGCAGCACCTAGGTGCTATAGTAGGCGTGTGCGTGTTCTCTAGATTAGAACAATAGTTTAGCTAGCAAAAATAGAGATTTTTTAAGCAATTAATTTATCTATATACTTTTATTATCTATTTGTATAGAGAACAAAGTAAGTAAAAGTAAAAAATATATATACAACTATAAAATTTTAAAATAAAAAAGCTATAACATACCTTACAAGCAAGCTAGCTATATAAGCAAGCTAGCTACTCTACTAAAACTCTACTAAAACTCTACTCTATTATAGCCTAAATTAGTATAATATAGTTCTACAAGGCATAGTATTACATACTATTTTATTCTAATACTACTTCTACTTTATTCTTATACATATACAAGTTGTGCTCTACTTTCTAGTACTATTTATACTATCTTATAGTTTTATAGCTTTTATTAGCATACACTTTCTTTTTTAGCTTTTTTCTATTACTACGCACTTTAAACTTCTTTAAAGTAGTTAATTATAGTTTTTTATCTACTATAAAAGTACTTTCTTTTTAAACTTGCTTTCTTTTATATAATTTTTATTATATTATAGCTTTATTTACTACTATTACAACCTAAGTAAGTATAGAAAAACTTATAAACTCTACTTATATAAAAGAATAGTTAAAAGGCAACTAACATATATATATTGTATTCTTTATTAATTAAAAGAAAGTATAGAAAAGAAAAGAGAAAGGTAAACTAGCTAAAGAAAAGAGAAAGCTTAAGCTTGTACGCTAGTTTCTAAGTATAACTAGTTCTAAAGGCATGCTAAGCTATACTAAGCATAATAAAAGGCAAGCTTAAAGAAACTTAGCTAATTAAAGCGTAGCCTATTATATAATCTCTTTTTTCTTTCTTTTTCTTTTTTCTTTTCTTTGCGTATAAGCTAGGTATTTTAGTTTATTTGTAAGTTTCTAACTACTTTTTGTGTTCTACTTGTTTACTGTTATATAACTTTGTATACTGTTTGTACTAGTACTATACTAGTAACTATAGTAGACTTTTTCTACTACTTTTACGTCTTTACTTCTTTTTTTAACTTTTTAGTTACTACTTTCTACTTTTATAGCTTTTCTTTGTATACAAGCTTTTATTGTTTTTAATTTTGTTTTAACTTACTTTAGGTTTTTACTATGTTATTTAACAATAATAGCTTCTAGAATAATATTATTAGCTTTTTTAGTACTAGCCTAGCTATTAACTATATTAGTACTTATATAAGAATCTTTTAGCAAGCTAATACTTAACTTTGCTTTTCTTTGCCTTTAGGTAGTAGTAATGCTACTAGTTAGAATGTTTTTAATTTGCAAGTTAGTTTTAGAGCTACTATCTTTTTAAATACTTTTATATATAAAAAGATTAATATTTATAATATAGCTATAGCTAAGAAACTTTCTATAATTTTTGCTATTTTAGTAGGTTTTTTCTTTTTCTTGTTGTTTAGCTTCTTTACTAACTATTTCTAAAGTAAAGAAATTGCTAAAGCTACTAACTATTTTATTTGTTATATTAGTATTTTTTTATACAATTCTTTTAAAACTTTATTTGTAGCTTGTTTTAGTACTATTTCTACTTAATACTTACTCTTTTAGTACTAGAGCTACTTTAAAGCTTTTATTATTTATACTTATAAAAACTTTAATACTACTCTTTGCTAGTACTATAAAGCTATATATGCATATACTATAACAGCCTATAGAGAAAGTTACATAAGAAAGAACCTTAGGTAGAATTACATAATTAAAAAGCATTCACTCTACTTAGAATAATGCTAAGGGAGGACCTTGCTTAGAGCGCACGGGCTTTACCTACTATGTATATAGACTTAGCCCTTCTAGTTACCTTCCTCCTTGCTATCTTAGAATAGCTGAAATAGAGCCAACTATTCTAACACGCCTTGCAAACTAAGGTAAACTAAGCTTGTTCTTACATTATTCTAAAATTAACACTCTTTAGCTAGAA
>MU002120.1:0-37626 GCA_010093585.1 Melanomma pulvis-pyrius CBS 109.77
GGGGGACGGGATGAGGACTGGATTGTGATGGCGGGGCGGAGGGGTGGGCTTGCGTGGTGCGAGGGACGGGGAGATAGGGAATTTTTGCCTTGGTGACGGGTACTGGGCGTGAATTGAGGAATGGGACAGGTGTGTTTATGATTTCGGACAGCTTTCTGCACATTTTCCGCGCCAGGTGGCAGCGATGGGGAAAGAGAAGGGAATGGGAACATGGCCGCGATGCACAGCACGATCAAGAGACGAGCATCATATGCACGATTCAGAGCTTCTGAATCCTCGCACAGGGCCATGTAATCCAAACAAGATAGCATTAATGATTAGAGACTACGACTAACTACCTAACTACCTAACTACCTACGCCCTAAACCAAACCAGCAACCACAAAAGAGAAGAGAGAGACAAAAGAAAAGAAAGGAAAAGTCATCTCAGAAACCCGTCTTGGTCATACAAACTCCCCGGCGTCCCCACAAACACCCCACCACTCGGTGGACAAACCTGAATCCTAGGATTGACATTCGGCGTCCCGATCCCCAGCGCACTCCTCTTCCTATCCCCACCGCTACTCCCCGCCTTCTCCTTCCGCCCGGCCTCCTCCCCGTCTTCCTTCGCGTCGTCCCTGGCGACCTCGAACTCGCGCTTCCTCGAACCGAGTTTGGCAACCGGGGACGAGGAGAGCGGAACGAAGCGCTGTTTCGGCTTGTTGGGCGAGTTCGGAGGGTGGTTGGGCGGTGAGGCGGCCCAGAATTTCTCGCCGTCTTCCCAGATGCTGGACGTGCGGTCGTCGGCGGTGTTGGGGTTGGGACTCGGGGGGTCCTGACGTTGGAGTGTGGATGGTGCGCCGATTGAGTGCGGTTGGGTGGGCGTGCGAGCGCGTGTCGGTGTCGTGCACTCGTCTTCCTCTTCTTTCTCGGCGGGCTCCATGATCGTAGTCTCCTCCCAATCTTCGAGCAGATCCCCAAGTAGCCTTCGCCTCTTCGCCTCGTCCCACTCCTCCTCTCCATCTCCCTCTCCCTCGGTCCCAGTCTCATCTTCCACTCCATCCATTTCATCAAGCCAGCTCTCATCCCCAGGAAGTGCGATGCTGTCTTCCCGTCCTAGTCTCAAGTACCGGCGCTCGCCACGCCCACCCTTCTCTGCGTCCGAGTTCATGCGTCTGAGCTTCTGAATCGAAGAGCGCAGCGGACTCGAAGGCTTGCCACGAGGCCCGGTGATGGAGGGGTTCAGCGTGGGCATGGTCCCAAAGTTGAGAGTGGGTGTTGGAAGTGCAGAGTGACTGGGGCGAGGCGAGCAGGGGGGTTTTGGTGAGGAAGATGGGGTTGGGGTGGAGTACATTGAGCTTGAGGGGGATTCGCCGCCGGACTGG
Organism: Melanomma pulvis-pyrius CBS 109.77; assembly: GCA_010093585.1. Lineage (NCBI taxonomy): Eukaryota > Fungi > Ascomycota > Dothideomycetes > Pleosporales > Melanommataceae > Melanomma > Melanomma pulvis-pyrius. The sequence continues at coordinate 1,364 of MU002120.1, forward strand.
GTGTCCGAACGGGCACGTTTGAGCGAGGGCCATGCGTCGCCACGGTTTTGTGTGGGTTGGCTGGAAGGAAAGGCTACTTCGAGGAGGGGCTCGAGCACTGAGCGTACGGAGCTAGAGCAGGTGGGCATAGGGGTGCTGTTCTGGTTGCTGATAGGCGGATTCATGATACCAGTGTTCGTGTTATTAATGCTGCTGCTAAGCATGCTGAATGCGTCTTTGCTGAGCATCGCTGGATCGATAGTGTCCAAGTTGTATACTTCTGGGATAACAGTATCTTTAATGGGGAGACTATAAGCCGGCGGATTTTGGACCTCAGCGGGCAGCTCATGCTGTGGATGTGACTTTGGCGAACAAGGTGGTGAGTCTTCAGAACGCAACTGTTCATATTTTGCTGTTTGAGTAGATGTGGTTGGAGATTCTTCAGGAATAGCTGAGAACGGGGACGAGAAGTTTCTCATCACGAGACTATTCCTTGGCGTCTGATACACCAGATGCGGGTTCTCGGGGTCGTATTCATCAATAACCAACTGCCTCTCGATATCGTCGGGAACGAAGACGTCAAACGGCGATGAGGGCCCAAAGGGAGAGCCCGATGTTTGAAAGTCATCGCTGAACTCGTCTGACGGCCGAGATAAAGCGAACGTTGGCGGCGGTGATGCAAACGAGTGAACAGACCCAACGCCATCGCAGGGGCCCGGGAAAGCTATAATGCTAAGAACAGATTCAGGGCTCATGCGCTGACGAAGAACGGGCGCAGCGTTGAATGACAGAGGTGAGCCAATAGGTCCATGATCGTAGTTTGCCATAGAAAGAGTAGGTGAACTGGGGGTTAGCGAAGCTCGAATGGAGGTCGCTACTATCTTTACATCTGGGTTAAAGATTGAAGTACTTGGGGGGCGGGGGAGAGATCGCGTGTTTGAGAAACCGAGACCACCACTGTTTCTCTTCTCCAACATTGTTGTATTTGGTGACTCTTCCTGTATGTCGTTCATCGTTGATGGACTTTGGGATCTGCTTGGTGGGCCTAGGATTGTTGGGGCGAGCGATATGCGAACGCAATTCTGTCGTCGATGGCCTTTACGTGCAGTGGGGCTTCCTTTCAAAGCTGATGGCTTTCCTGACGACAGTGGTGCAGGATCCCATTGAAATGGGTTGCCGTTACTGCTTCGTCTTGACGAAGTCTGTGTCGAAGCTTGAGAAAGCTGTCGCTGCGGGCCTCCGTGATTCCCATACACGCCTTGGTTAATGAACGATCCCTTCTGGCGTTCTTCAGGAGATCCATATGCAGTGACATAAGAACCCGATTTACGTCGAGGGGTCGCCATGCTTCGCATAGTACGCGGACTGCAGGCTGGAGACGACACCCTGCTCAAGACGACCGACTCGATTGTCTTCCCATTGATGGAATGCATGCTGGAGGAGTTGGTCAAAATTGAGCGTCTACTCTCAGGTCGCGATGGACCTTGGGTCGGCGGGGTCCCTGAACTAAACCGAGCCGCATTGCTCCTGATCGAGCTCTGCGAACGATGATTCTTCCCATGCAAGATGAGTGTGTCTCGAATCGGCCTCGGTCCTACGATTACAGGATTCCTCCAGTCCCGTTTGGTAACCTTTTGCACGGGGACGTTGGCTAAACGCGGCTGAACGGGACTTCCGTGAGTTGCAAGAATCGAACTGCCAGCTGACTCAAAACTCGATACTGATAGTCGGGAAGGACTGCGACTAAGCAGACTCCGTCTTCGAGACTCGCTCTTGATCCGCGCGATTTCGAGTGGGAGAGGAGGCACAGCGGCATCTGGCGCATTTCCAGAAGATTGACTACACATGCTTGCCGACCTTGCGTGGGGTTCTGGGCGTGGAAACTGAGACATTGCCCCAGATGCGGTACTCATGTGGATCTCCGTTACCGACCTGGATCGATTTGGTACTACCCGCAATTCTGTTTTGGTCACCGGCTTGGCAGTCAGGCTCCGACGGAGAGGCTCTACATGCATGGCTATATTGGATTCGGAATCTCCCTCCTGCCATGTGTTTCGAAAAGCAGGGTGGTGTTGAAGCAACGACTGGTCAGAGCTTGGGCGACTTTGACTCTTCTTTGGGGAGGGTGGGTCTCCTCCAAGTGAACCACTGAGTATGGGAACACGAGGCGATGGTTTAGGGCTCTCGATGACTGTCGACAGGATTGGAACTCTAATCTTTCTCAAGCGGATGGCCCTCCCAGACGCTCGGCGCGCTGAAAAGGGCCAGGAAAGGCGACTGGACCTGCTCACAAAGCCAGCAGGTTTTGGGGGGGCATAATGGGGTGGAATAGATGGCGGATCCAGGGGATTGATAGACTCCACGGATGGCAATGTGTCCCATCCGGATTTTGCGTTGAATGGCAGGATTGTGCTGCGCCTGAGCACTGCGCGTGGCTTTATAATGGATTCTCGCTTCACATCCTGTTGTGACTGCGCAATGATAACGCCTCTCTCTTCAAGGTCTGCGAGCAATCGCTTGTGGTTTTGGACTGCTCGTACAAGGAGGACAACCAGGCCGACGAGGAGCCCCAACATCACCACTCCCACGCCCGTCAATATCGCCGCCAGAGCGGTGGTGCTCAATTGCACAGCGGGTGCTGCGCGTATTTCGAGAAGTGCCATTGCCTCTTTCTTTCCAACCCCTTTTCAAGGTATCTACTCGATGCTCGGTGTATCGTCTTTGCCGGGCGCATACGGCTTGCACCGTTCGTTCCTGGATCGATTCGATTCGTTTGGTGAGTGATGAATTGTCGGATTGCGCGCACTCCTGTTAGATGTATGGCCGTGAATAATCCTCCTCTTTACAATCAATTACTGTGTCCGGGAAATGCACGAAAGAAAAGACTGGCGCAGCACACTGGCTGCAAATGTACGGTGAGTTGGGAAAGGTAAACATAGGGACTTCATATCAGTTGGCTCTAAGATATTTTGCCGTCGTCAAAACAAAACGTTCGGAATGTAGAGAAAATATGGAGAGAAAAACAAGACCGTACTGTGCAACGCAAGGGAGATGAAGGAATGCATTCGTCCTGTTCCTAACGAGCGAAAACGAGCAGACGACATCTAGGAAAGGATGCAATTGGTTAATCTGCATTGTAAGCTTTTATATCGATTCTTAGAGGATCCAAGAATACATGTTGTGGCCTTTAAAAAGTTACCCGACTCGTAAGGTAGTGATGAATCTGACACCAAGTCTTCCCGTTGCCATTCAACGTGCTTTGGAGTATACATGTTCTTTCTCAAATGGAGAAACATGTGGCGCTTCCAGGGCTTCAAGAGATCTATATTCGCATCACGATCCAGAAGGATGATGCGTGTAGAATGCGATGAGTTACGTACGCACGCTGCGTCAGTACCACTTCATAGGGGAAAGAGGGCGATTCTGGTCATAGCCTTTAAGGGAGCGTAAGACTTCGGCGGCGAAAGTGTGAATTGAGGCGTCAAGAACATAGACGTGAGCCTGTAAGAGACATTATGAGCCTTGCGCTACTCAACGCCGGCCGTACCAACACCAGGGAGGTGGTCGTTTCTCCTGGGGCGAACGGCAGCAGGCTTGAACGTGGCGTCTCCGCGAAACAGAAGCTTCAGCACTCTGCGACTCAGATGCTGGGGTATGAGTCATTGTCTTAAACAAGGCCCATGTTAGCATTGAAGAGGGAAGTTATTCGAGATGAGTTGACGAAGACGACGTGGAGAACGGCGAGGACGCGACGCGAAGTCTAGGAGTGATCGCGTATTACTAAGCCATCATGTCTGAAGGGACCTTTTTGCACCTTTGAGCATCGCAGTGCAATAGACTTGTTGATTTCATTTGGGACATCGTTAAATTTACTAAAAACGAGCGGTCGAAACGCCAGCCCTGGGTATAATAATATGAACGAGAAGTAACGAGGACACCAATCATATCCTTTCATCTACCAACAATCACCGTTTCTTCCAAAAGAAGGGTGTCGAAGTCTTCGGAGGGGGATCGAACTCCTCGATCTCCATCTGGGCGAACTTCGCTTGCCTTCCCTTCTCCAACTCCCTCTCGGCCTTCTTCTCTGCTCGTCTCCGTTTGCAGCCTAGAACAAAACACCACACAAAGACCGCGATGCCAGCACCTCCTAATACGCCTCCAATGACTGCTCCAATCAAGCCTTGTGACACCCATGCAGATTGTTTCGGTCGTTCGTACGCCACGGGGATTGACCTCGGGCAGAATGTTTGGGGCATGACAGCATTGTTCTTTTGGACGGCTTCGGCGAGGAAGAAGGTTTGAGATTCGAAGTCGGCCATCAGGTAAACTTGTCCGAGAAATGCGGCAGAGAGGTAGAACGGTGCAGTAGAACCTTCTTCGCGATTTTGTATGGGCGTGATGTTTGAGGCGTTCACAAGGACTTCGGAGGGGAGAGTGACGACAAATCCATCTTCGAGTACAATCGAGAGCGATCCGGAGAATCCATTCTTGATCTTCAGTGAGTTATCACCCCAATAATTGTCCTGCTCGGCGCCTAAATGAGTCATAAAGTTCTGTGTGATCTCGTACGGAAGAGAAAGTGGGTATTGGTCGGTAGTGAGTTGAGCATCGAAGTCATCGGGTCGCGCTTTCATGGAAGGGAACTTGGCGGTGTCGAATAAAGAAACGTTACTGTTGACGTCTTTGGAGTCGGTGATGTAGATGTCCTTGACGCGAACGGTCATAGGGTTCACTTTGGAGGTATCCATCTGGTACTGATGAGCGGGCCCTGTGAAGCGGCCTGAATCGAATCCTCCAAATGTGTTGCTGCCATTGACAGCACCTGCGGCACGGTCGAAGCCTTGACCAATATACAGCGAGTACGTCCGGCCAGCGATCAAATCTGCAGAAACGAGATCCTGAAGAACTGTCGAAGAGAGACCCATGCCTAAGATGCTGGGCGTGACAGACCCGCTTTGGGCAATTTCAATGGTCGAATTTTCAAGTAGAGTTTGTGATGCGCCATCCGTCTCGAAGTAGTGCGTGTAGAGGTGAATGTTGTCTTGACCAAACGTTCCGATGAAACTTGTATTGGTGCTTTTATCGAGTGACTGGAAGTTGCTTTTGTTTGAGAAACTGTATTGAATGTGAGTAGGGATTGGCTAATTTTATCGGGCTTTGACGCACGTATGAGATTCGTCGCTACTGAAGAACCCTCCGGTCGATTTCGAGCAGTCTCTTAGAGTGTTGGTCCTGTTGCTGCTATTGTCACAGTATCCTTTTGCTGCGAACGAGATGTGGTTCTGCGATATTGAAGGCCACAAGCTTTGGTTCTGTGCTGGCGAACCAACGCCGATGAATGATCCGTACTGGAACACTGCGGAATCGTGAACGGCTCGTTTGTGAATATCGACATAGATGGGAGGCTTTGAGCAGTTGAAAGCAACTGTCGACTGAGCCAACAGCACAGTTGCAGAGAGGTACAAGACGAGTGATGCCATGGTCGACGATTGGAGACGCGAGAGTCCGTCCAGCGGTGTGTAAGAAGAAGCGGAAGTGGCAATGCTGAATGGCAAACTCGTGAATGCGAACAACAACAAAGAACAGCTTGTTCAAAGGAGGAGGCACAGTGTCTTCAGAAGGTCGCGGACCACGAGGAGGCAGTGTGGAGTTTATGCGGCGTCTTTGTAGGCCTCACCTCATTTCTTTCTGTTGGCATAGATGAACCAGTGCGGCGTCAGCCAGTCAGACGACGCTGCTGCTATTCTTACACGCCTTTATCCAAAGGGAGCCCATGGCGGCGTCTGGGCGCTGGTGGAGCCGCACCACGAAATTGAATGGCTCAAGGGCGCCTGCTGACGCCGCCTTGAGTAGCTGATCCCCCGCTACCGGGTTGGCGTGGGCGGTTGGGAAAGACGGATGCGTGCAGGAGAAACAATGATCCCCTCCGACAGCAAGGCTGGATGAGGTGGCAAGGGAGTGATTGGGTGAATGTTCGGAGGCGTTTTGATTATCGCCCCAAAAATACCTGGGCGTCTACGACATGAGGTCGATTGGACGACAGCGACTCCCAGCAGTCTAGCCTAGCCGCTCGACGGGCCGCACGGACACGTCGAAGTACCACCGGAGCTATTTTCATCAGCCTCTCCTCCTCTCATCGCACGACACAACGTCTCCCGCATGCGAGTGGATCCGCCCAGCCGTCCAACAAGCTCTCGTTCACCCGGCCTCCCGCCTCAGGCTCGACTTAGCTCGCTCGCGGAATTAAGGCCTCCCGCCCTTGTTCCCAGCCATCCACCCCAGTCAACTTTCCCCACACAATTCGACTTTTGATCGTTCTCGCGCCTGTGTATCCCAGAAGGGGCCTCGGGGCCTCGCTGCAATCCGGTTTCTGCACTCCGTATAGTAGAAGAGATATTGCCTTGCAGCAAAGATTCAAATGAACGCGGGAAAGAACCTTCCGAACGCATCTCGTGCAGCCCGTAGCAGCCAGGATTAACGAGACTGCAGCAGAGAGGCGAGAAGTGGAGAACTCCACTACATTGAGTTTGACGGCCCTCGGGGCGCTTACATGGCGAGAACGCCCGAAAGGATCATTGTGGTGGCATCCTGTGATACTCCGGCTGCACTTTCTTATCGAGGCCAGAGTGCATTAGGAGGACGGAGCAAGTACCTTTTAAAAATTTCACATCTCAGTCTCCGGGTCCCGAATGTGCTTCTTTAGCATGTCTCATGCAAACTTCACCTTGCCCACATTCCGTCTTTTGTGCGACTCCGCGCCCTTCAAAAGCAACTTCTCGGTCAGACGGAGCTACGGACACTACTATGAAATGGCTGCTCACGCGGATCGTTCTCACACCAACCGCTGACAGAAACGCCTCATTCCGCCTTCCTCCTTGGACACCCGCACATTTGAGCAGCCTCTTCAGCAAACACCCCCCACCTTCCGACTACATCCTCCCGACGCCGTACCAACACCAATTCCCAATCTCTGCCACTGACCACGACATCTCTCAAGTAGAAGCTGTGACTAACGCCGTGTCCCTCCATCTCCTATCTGCATTCCGATGGTACCTGCGTTGTGCACACTAGGCGTCCTCGTCTCCCGAGCTCCCTGGCCCTCGCGATCTCCCAGAGACCCGATCGTAGCATGTCTTATCGGGACGGGAAGAGAACGCGTGGCCGCAGGTAATGTGTAGACGGAAACATATCTCTGCTCCGAGCATATCTATTGTCCTTTGGCAGCGCCAGTCATACCTGATCATGATTCTGTTCCGAGGCCAAGTGCCAGGTAGACGCATGGACGCCACATGCATGCCTTGAGAAACTCAGAATACATACGTTGCATATTCCATGTTCGATGATATAAATGCAAACAATAATGGTTCTACGCATCCGTAATCATCCAGCACCCTGCCTTGCCTTGAACCCAGCTGAAAATGATGAGGGAATTTTACGCCGTCATAATGATGACTATTTAGAGCCAGCTTTTAGAACAAATATGAACGCCGACGCGCCTTCCGACTGTCCTTGAAATATAGCAAAACGCAAGCCATGCTACCCATAAGAGATACAGTAAACACGATGTTACCTTTCCATGCCAGGTAATATAAAAAAAAGTGCCTCTGAAACGACGTCAAACACCACATAATGGTCCACAGCGGATGCAAGCAGGTAATTAGACCAACACCCAGCGCTTATCGACTTCCTTGGCGCCGACCCTTGCAGCCACGGTACTGAGCGTGTTGTTGATAGCGTCCTTTGGTAATTTGGGGAATCTTTTCTTCAGGTGCTCGACTAGTGCAAGTTTAGTGAGGTCGCTGCCTTCCACTTCTGTTTTAAATGCGGGGATGAGCTCTGTCGGGATCTGACGCTTAGCCGGTTTCGCTGGCTTGGATAGCGGGCTGGAGGCCTTGTCGCTGGAGGGGTTGAGGGTATTGAGCATGCCATTGACAGGACGTTGCATAAGTGGAAAGCGGGGTGGGTTCATCGAGCCGTTGCCTGCAATTTCCTTGCTTGTAGTTGCGAGAGTTCTAGTGGCGGGAGTCGGATCAGGAGCCCAGTAAGCCGTGGACAACGGATCAATCGATCGAGGATGTGGTTCTAGTCTTGTTAGATCCGGCTATGACAGCGGCGGAGTGAAAACATACCAAGTAAGAAGCCCATCTTGAACTCCTTGAATTCAGTGGATATTGCTCCAGATCCATCATTCAGTCGGGAGACTCCACGAACATCCTCCCAACATAGACCCGTGCTTATGGGTTGGAGGTCACCGCTGATGTGCCTCCGTTTCAGCTGGGGGTCTTCGTCGTCGTCCAGGAAACCATCCATGTCATCCTCACCTTCCTCGTCCAGGTCGTCGTCACACTCGGAGTCAAGGTCTTCGCCCTCTTCCGGCTCTTCCCACTCAGCCTCAGAGTCATAGTCGTAGTTAGTCTCGCGAAGGGTGCGCGAAAATGGATTCCGAGCAAGCTTCAACTCTTCGAGCTGGGTATGCGCTTTGGTATACGTTCCGTAGTACGGAGGTCGTACATCGCGAGGGAAATGCAAGTACTTCATTGGGATCTGCTGTAGCAAATCGAGTGGATCCTGCGAGGCGTTGCTATCGCTCGTCAAATCGATGGGCTTGTCAGAAGAGCCATTGACAAGCTCAACGATCTCTACGATGGGAACAGTCTTCAATCCTCGGGGCCCACAGGGGCGAAACGACGACCTGAAGGACTCCAGTGTAATTGGTTCCGTACTAGCTTGTGTCCCTGAAATGAGCTGGTCGAGCCGCGAGCAGGCCGTAGCCATTTTGACCGGATCCGTCATGAAACGATTGTGAGGCGCCAGAATCGCATGAGACGGCAGAGAGAAGGGAAGGAAATATCGATCGTAATCATTTTGTGCTTTCTTGAGGGCGATTTTCTGCGGGGACACAGGGGCCGAGTTAGTAGCTGGTAGCAAAATACTCGGCGCCAATGATATGGGGTCGGGGACAGGGTTCTGGATGGCAGCTACCAGCCCATTCCCTAAACTATCCGTGCTAGGCTTTGGCTTGACAAAAAAGGCGTTGAGTCTTGGTTGCGACTATAGTCAAAGGTTAGCAATTATAGTACAGGGAAGTTCTAGGACAACGTACCCGCTCCTTCTTGCGCTTCTCTTCTTCTTTGCGCTGCAACTCAAACTCCTTGGCTTTCTTCTTCTCCTCTTTCTCCTCGTTCTTCTTCCTTCTCTCCTCGTCCTTGACGCGCTTCTCCTCATCCTTTTGTGCTCTCTGCTCCACCTTTAGCTTGTCCTCAAGCTCCTTCTGCGCCTTCTTCTCGGCCTTGACCTTCTCTTTGGCCTCTTTCTCGAGTCGTTTCTCTTCCTTCTCTCTTGTGGTGATCTTCCTCCTCTTGGCTGGGGGCTGGCCACCGCTGGAGGTAGCTGCACCAAGAGTCTGAGCCAGGGCATCGCCCGCAACCGAATTGTTGCTACTCCCGGAAGTAGATGCTCGGGATGTTGCGACTTTCATAGGAGAAGGACTCGCCATCGTGGAGAGGACCGTCAATGGAGTGGAGGCACCGGATGGTGCAGCGTTGTCTGGCGTGGAAACGGGAGCGTCAAAGTCATCCTCGAGTGAGCGCTTTTGGGGTGCCGTGAGGGCGACTTGCGGCGAGTCGTCCATCGTGTCGACTATGAACTTCTCAGATGCTAGAAGTACAAAGAAACTACAATTGTGGGTGGGATGACAGGAGGATGGAAGTCGGGTTGGTTTTGGAAGCGTCAATGGAGAAGGAACGCGACTTTCGAAGGCACGACGCGTTGAAAGCGCGCTAGTGATGGAAGGAGCTTGGCGAACAAATGGGCCAGTTTCCAGTTGATTGCCGGGGTCTGGCACATCATTAGACCATGATTTCCTCTTCGGGAATGGTTGAACGCATTGGCCGCCCTCGCCCACCACTTATTCATTATCGCTTGCTTCGTTGACCACACCTTTGACCACATCTTGCAGTCACCAGGTAACGCAGATCTCGCCTTTCACTCTATGTTGATCACCATTCTCAGATCCTAGTCTGGTGTCACCACACGGTCTCCTTCGCTAATACTCCACTAATTCTGTCAATCATAGCGCTGCAGCTCTTGATTATCTCACCAGGAAAGTCTCGCAATGGATTCCGATAGTCTTGAGGAGATGCTCTTCGAAGTTTCATCATCGCAAGCTTCCATGGACGATGCTTGGGACTATGACTCGCAAGACGAAGAAATGCTCGATATGCCTTTTGATTCTCAATCAACTTCATGGAACCTACCAGATAGTTCAATTCTAACCCCAGCTCTTACTGAACAGCACTCGAATGAAGTTCTGATGCATGATGGTAAGGATGCCACCATCCGTACCCATGGACCAGAAGACTCTACCCGTAGTGTCAGAGATAGGTACGGTTGCGTTCCTGTCATTTTGAACGTCTTCTAATTTTAGTAAAGGCATTGGGTTATAGCACGCATCGAAGAAATGATCGAGAGAATCGTGGACGGTTTATTAGACGACCGCGAACAGCTTTCCATTACACTGAAAACGAGGAATGGCGTTACTAGGCGAGGGGCCCATCCTAATGCCAGTGGGACGGTTCCACCCGCAAAGACCAGAGATATTACATTTCCAGGTAGCACTGTTCAAGAAGCATGGAGGTTCAGTTGAGTGACCTGCACTTTCTGTTTGGTCCATATGAATAGCTAACCTTTTTTCCTTAAACAGCTGTGCTCGTGCGCATTCTAGAGCTCATTCACAATTGTCTCATTGACAATACGATAATGACTAAACGGTGAGCAGGATACACTGCTGCTACATAGATGCTCCAGATCTAATAGACTTACAGGGATATGTACTATCGACATCCTGATCTATTTATGAAGCAATCGGTTGTGGACCGATATGTGGACGATGTCGCTTGCACCTTGGGCATTTCGAGATCTTCATTGAACGTGGTACGTTCTACATGGTACTCTGTGGGTTGACCTGTCGCTGACAGTTAAGACTGCTGCTGCCAAAGGGCTCGTTATAGGGAACTTCGACATATTGCGGGCGGATGGCACAAATGTCAACGGGCGGAACGAGCAGGAGGTTTGCGCGAGTAAGAGTATATCAAATGTTTAACCCTAACCAACAATCTAGGGAATGCTAGTTCCTCGAATTCATCTCAACGATACTATTGATCTGTCATCCATTCGCTGGATTCTCGTGATTGAGAAAGAGGTATGTTCCTATGTTTAATGCAGAAGCCGGGACTGATGATTCCAAAAAAGGCCACATTTCGATCATTGCTTTGTTCGCCTCAATGGCTTAGTTTGGGCTCACAGGGTCTCATGCTCACTGTACGACTAATCATATCCGCTCTGGTCCTTTCACTCACTTTCGTCTAGGCCAAAGGCTATCCTGACCTTGCTTCAAGGGAGTTTCTACGTCGTCTTGCAGACAACTCACCTCACATTCCAATATTTGCACTCGTCGATTTTGATCCGGATGGAATTGCAATCATGTCAACGTACAAGCATGGATCCTACCGCCTCGCTCATGAGAACGTTACATCAAAGGACGCACCCACACTGAATCTGCCTCAACTTCGCTGGCTCGGTGTTCAGAGTCACCAGATCAGCCGAACTCCGGGTACCGAGAGTGACACGGACAACGACACGATTGCTGATGTCCAAGGTCTCATGAGGTTGACAACTCGGGACCGAATGAGAGCACTCAAAATGCTGGAGTGGGACTTGTGTGCCGAAGACGGGCTGGAACAAGCATGGAGGCGCGAGCTCCAAACCATGTTGATGCTAAATATCAAGGCAGAGATGCAGATACTCGATGAGCTGCCTGGAGGTCTGACGTCGTGGTTGAGTGCCGAGCTTGGAGCGAGGCAAGGGCCAGTAGTCGAGGTTGGGGGGTTAGTATCACAAGCTGCCAGCACCAGCTCAGATGATGACTTGCTTCTGTAACCAGCAGGTGGATGCAGCTCAAGCTCCGTCTACTCTGCATCTGCATCTGCTGCGGATGGTATGGCCGTCCTGCAAGCCTACGTCAACACGTGGACACTCTTAATGGTGTAACCCACACCGCGATTCTAGCAGATGTACGTACGCATGCATCTCTCTATCAAAATCGAGATCACCGCACCCTCCCACGCCTCCCAAGCGTTAAGCGGGCACTGCTTCCGATCCCTTGCTAGGTTGTACAGTGGCGAATCGCAATGCTCGCCATGCCCTTGAGTGACGATGAACAACTTCAGCATGTCGTAACAGATAGGAACGCACCAGCTCACAGCCACAGTGCGACTCGAGTCCAAGATGTCAAGTCCACTTGTCCGCTGTCTGTGCGACAATTCTCCGATAATGCGACCAGGCCGGTGGTAGGACAAAGCATCTCGCCAAGAACGATGTGCGCTCGGCCAGCGCACCCCCCTCGATCACAGCATCCCACGTCCACACGACTTGACCACAGTGCATAACGGGCCATGCATTGACCTGCAGCTCCAATAAAGCAATTCCCACAATGCCCGACTCTGCGGCAAATTCATATTCAGCTAGCAGGCCGCTTGAAACACCAGAGGCCAGCGACCGAAGCAGCACGCAAATCTCTGCCCCTCCTCCACTCCACCATGGCCCTGGCATCGCGGACTCGACGCCTGCCGCCACTCTGCCGCCGACACTGACGCCTGCAACGACCACCCGACAGTCCATCTCGCTGGGCGTGCTCTCGACGCTCTGGGGAGCCAGCAACAACTCCACCATCGGCGCCATCCACCCTCACGGCGACGCATCCATCCCAGCCATCGTCACCCACGCGCCCTCGCCCGATGCACAAGAACCCCCTTCTGACCTGACCGCAAGTACAAGCTCAGTGCCCAGTACCGCTACCACATTGACGAACACCCTCCCACCGACTCAGTCCGCTGCCCTACGCGCCCTCAATGCGCCCGCCTTTCAATCCCACGCCTCGTCGAACCCGAAAAGCAAGTCTGCAAAGTCCACGTCGAGTCGGACCACCTTGTCAAGCCAACCAGTCGTCGTACGGACGTACTCGGGCTCACGCCACAACTCGCGGCCGTCTTCTGGTCCGAACACGCCCCGCCTGTTCCCCAGCATGAACGGGAATACCTCGCAGAACCCCTCTGCCCTGTCCGCAGGTCTAGCTGGCAGGAGCGAGAGACTACCGTCGGTTGAGGACTTCTCGTTCTCTGCCATCCTCCGCGCCGTCGACCCCGAGATCAGAGACGCCATCGACGCTATTGCAGAGATCTGCGCGAGGAGCAGACTTAGTCTGGCAGACGAATATGACGCCCACCTTCCTCCTCAAGGGGAGATCACCGACACATGGGGCACAGGTATGGGAGCCTTAGTGGGACGAGGCCGCATATCGAGAATTGGCCAAGGGTGGTCTGCGGCAGACAACACGCTAACGGCCGTGCCCGAGGCTAGCAGCTCTAGTGAGAGACTGGCAGGGGAGAGCAGGAGCAGCATGACTGCGGGCTCGAAGAAGAGGAGTCGGTCTGCGTATGGAAGTTTGAAGAGTGTTATCAGTGGAGGCAGTGGGAAGAGAAAGGCCGTTGAAGTTGATGCTTTCCAGCATGCAGAGCAGAGGCCTCAAGGGCCGGCCTGGGCTGTGAACCATCCTGCCATCACACTCATTGCTTCCCCCCAGGCTTCAAAGCAACTCTCTCTCGACATCTCGTCAACTATCAAAGACATTCCCGAGTCCTCTGAGGGCCGATTAGAACCTACCCTAACGACTCCAAAGCTGCCCCTTCATCGCAGACATACCTCCTCAACTAGCATCCCTCCCCCTGGACGTGCACGTTCAAGCACCCTCTCATCGTTGGCGTCCTGGTTACCATGGCCTCGTGCGTCAGACCTCGACGCTAACTCGGCCACAGCCTTAACGAAGGCTGAATCTCGATTGCGAGAAATGCTCATATTGTCCCAAACATCCTCACTCGGGAAAGGCAAGGCACCTTTACGTGTAGCCTAGGCTGGCTACTCGGTTTCTGCTAGCCTCGGCGTTCCTTTCGTATCTTGCGTTTTTGAGCATGGGAATACCCTGGGGCAATTGCTGGCTGAATAGGTCCTGTTTTAAGCCAAACAAAAGTATAAGGGATGAATTGCTTTAGTATCTGGAGTCATGGGCTGGTCACACGATATCACGACTCACGGATAATGATTATGGCACGAAAATATGCAAATTTAGTACACTTGAACAAATTGAATGTATCCGTAGACGTTTGTTAGAACATCTAGCTCATCTTGTCCCCTCCGAGAAAATTTTATAGTATCCAGCGTGAAGGTTGTCCTAAATTGCTTACCTAGGTGGCGGTGCTACTGGAAAACGCACTCGCCTTCCTTCCTCGCTAGCGAGCCCGACTCGTTCTCATCTCTCAACCTCTACCGGCTTACATCGCCAAAGAACATCCCATATCCTCATCCACTTGCTACCCTTGCACATCCATCACCTTGAGATAGCGTCGCGTGGTACGCTTTCACAGAGTACATTGCCTGGATGACGTTACAAGGGATGCTAACCATCGTCAAGACAGCAACCATGACGGTAATCCAGAACGCACTCCACTCCAATTTGTTCCTTCGATCGGTGGCCAGTTGCTTCCACGTTCTAGGCGGCCGATTGAACGAATCGATGAGATGCTCAAGTTCTTCTCGGTAGTATTTGTACTCTTCTATGTTGAGTTGTCGACCTCGATTGCAGTTCCCAAGTCCATAAAATAACAGCTGCCCTTCCTTCATCAGTAATTGCTTCGTGGCTAAGTCTCCGAATGGGAAGAGCAAGTTTAGTGTGTCGAGAGTCTCCCGCAAGACCTCTTTTGGAATACAATCGTCATCCGCGCTAAGATGGTTGACAAGGCAGATTTTGTGTTTGTAGACGGTCAAAACCTGCCTTGTCGAGTCAAAGCGGAGGTGGTTGGCAATATTATCTGTCCAATATAGCTTCACTCCGCAGATGTTCGCGAGGCATGCTGCGGTAAAGGACGGGTCGATCTTTGATCGTGGGGTCAGGCCGCTTGATGCAGAGCCTTTGGGAAACTGGTTCTGGACCAAGGTTTCTAACGAAGCGTTTTCGTCCCAGTCCAAAGGAATCTCATTGGCAAATGTTGGTCCAACGATGACATTGGACGAGTTCACATTGAAGGTGAGCCAAAGCCGGACTGACAATTCCAGGGAGCGTTGTATTGCTGCTGCTTCAACGTTCAAGAATTTTTTTGAGAGAATCTGGAGAATATGAGAGCGCGGCTGTGAGAAATTCGCCCGCACCGTTTCGATTATGTCAAAGGTTCCCTCGAGGGTTTCCACCGCAAAGTACCGTTGATGGCGCCGAATCTGCCTCAGCTGGATGTCTATATACTGCAAGAATGCAGCATAATCTTGGGCATCGAAAGAGTTGAAAGATATATTGGACGTTGGCCAGAATTTGCAGATAAGTTCATGTTGGTCTCGGGGAAGGGTAATGAGATGTTGTGCGAAAGGCTGGGTAAGAAAATTGACCGGGCTCGTCATTTCGACGTCTCTCAATCTGAGTATCATTAACAAGTCCCCTCTTTATCAGAGGTCTTTAAAAGTCGGTGAAGGCTGAGCAAGGCTGAAACCGGGTCCTCCTGCTGTCAGTGGGGTAAAGAAGAACTTGGCTCCTTCAGCTCGCTCGTAAGCCGCGTAGGTTCTCCCTTCACGTCGCACTTCACCCTCATTCCTTCATCCTCCCATTGTACCCTATGGAAGCCATACGAAGTACCATACCAAGTAGGGTACAGGCAAATGAATTATTCAGCCCCCAGCTTGCGGTTCCAAAACACGACCCTTCACACTGCACGCCGCAGCCTCGCGACGTCTCTTTGAATCATGACACTAAAGTAGCCCTGAATGGAGAGGTGAAACTACCACATGCGTCATCTCATCCAGTTCGCTCAGTGGAACATATTCTGCAATACTTAGATGAAGAGGTCTTAAGACAAGAAGAACAGCGGCGCGGACGACAGCAGCAAGAGCCGCAAAAAGAAGAGCCGCAAAAAGAAGAGCCGCAAAAAGAAGAGCCACAAAAAGAAGAGCTTCAAGAAGAAGAGCTACAAAAAGAAGAGCCGCAAGAAGAAGAGCTACGACAAGAGGAGCCACGACAGGAAGAGCCACGACAAGATCTACACACGTTCACAGAGCAACCAACCAACCAAACGTCCCAAAATTCAAACGTGACGAGGACTATAGAAGCTCACCGTGCTCCTGTTACGCAACAAAATTCCTCTATTCGATTTGTGCTCTGGAAACGGTCCAGCTACACTCGTATTAAAAAGGACATATCCAAAAGATTTGTTTCCCGTTTCATGAAAAACGATTCAACCACCCCTCAGAATCTCCAACCTCTTCCTATACGGAACACAGTAACTCATGCTACAACCCAGGCCGATGCGATGTCACCTAGCCTGTCTGGCCCCAATAAAAATACGGCATCTCAACACAACGCACCTGTTTTTCACATTGACAAAACAATTACAGTTCCTCTCGCTTCCAAGACTATATACAGCCCAGAGAAAGGAATATACGTGGGACACAGAAAAGACATTTTGCCTCCAGCATCAATGGAAACCGAGTGGCTTGCAATTCGACAAAGACTCGTCACCGATCTTCAACCTGTGATTCAGTCGCTACCTCTTTCATTGCAACAGTCTGAAACAACTATCGAACTGGAACTCTGCATGGCGGGAGAGGTGGTCAATAAATCGAAACAAATCCAGTTGAGACCAACAATATGGATCAGATGCGGGGGCAAACAGTGCCAAAAGGTTGTACGCCAAGCCATGAATGACCTTACTTATTTTCCCACTTTCACGATACAAGTTCATACCAAAGCTCCGGTGCCTGCTAGTACCTCTTTTAGTACACATGGGGCCTCACTCGCAGCTATGGCATCTGGAGCCAACCCAATACAAATACATATGGAGTCTGGAGGCATACAAATACAAATACAGAAGTATTCCAACAACAGCTTCTCCGCATGCGGGCTAAAGATTAGGATCAAATCTGACGAGGGCTATCATATGTGTACGATTGGGGGGCTCGTAAAAGTGGATGGCAAACTATTTGGTCTAACAACCGCCCATTCAATATTTAAAGCAGATACGCAGACTGGTATTGACAGCATTTTTAAGACACACAATCTAGAACGTACAGATTCATCCACCATCGAACACAAATTTCCTAACTACTGGAGTCAAACCACGTTAGTGGTCGCAAGTTATCCTGGCCATCGTGTATTGGGAGGCAATTTAGAAGGTTCTCCGGCATCAAACACTACCGACATTGCGCTTGTCAACATGGAAAACGGCGCTCGAGAATTACAAAACTGGTACAAGGAACCGGCATCTACAACAGACAATACATCAAGGACATATTCAGTCGATAATATTCCTTCCATACTCCAATCTGGCGCGGTATCGATCATATGTTCGTGTACAGATGTCAGACCTGGATTTTTACTCGATGGTGATGCTTTGTTCTTCGACAGGGTAGGAATGTTTCATACTAAGAAAATACAGACAGAAGAACCGTTGGGTAGGTCTACGAACTCTATGAGCTAGAGGATGGTTGACACTCTGAATTAAGTTGACTGACCGGCATTAGAACTTGGTCTCTCAGGAACTTGGGTCACTCGTGGCTCAGACCTTCTCGGCATGATTGTGGCGATTTACGAAGATGAACCGTACGCACATATGCTCCCGATTCATCAGGTCTTCTCCGACATAAAGTCCCTGCTTGCGAAAGATGGACATCTTCCTAAAGTCGAGATTGATATTGGAGTTTCGTCAATGGGGATAGAACAAGGGGACAGAATAATTGATATTCTCGAGCCTTTCGATGAGAAAGAAGTGCGTAAGGATTCTAGGCCGGAAGAGAAACGACTCAAGAGAATGAGGGAACAGGACGTCTCTAACACATTGTCCCCTACCGAGAATGGCACTTCCGAGGACAATCGTCAAGACACTCCCGCCCATAACCCCTTCAACGAGAATCATATTCTTTCCGGACTTTATTTAGCGATCTTTTTAACTGGGCTTTGTCTCATGCATTTCGCTATCGGTCTGGTGAGTTATTGCTGTTCGGTTCTTCCCCAATGACTAAGGTTATATAGGATACCACAGCATTCCCTACAGTCATGCCAACTATAACTGACAGGTTCGACTCATTGAACCATATCGGATGGTACGGAACCGCGTATTTACTTGCAATGTGTACCGCTTACCCGACTTTCATAAATCTCTACACTCACTATCAATCAAAGTGGCTGCATCTTGCTTCCTTTTTCATATTTGAACTAGGTTGCCTTCTATGTGGCGTTTCATCAAACTCTGCCACTCTTATTGCGGGAAGAACTATATCTGGAATTGGCGCAGCCGGCAGCATTATCGGTGCAGGTGTCGTGGTAAGACCATTGGTTCCCACGCATCGAAAGGAGCAGACAATAGGATTTGTAGGGCTATGGTACGGAGTCGGCCGGCTCGTTGGGTCACTGTAAGTGAAATGCCCCCAGATAGGTTGTTTTACTGATTCAAATTAGTTTGGGAGGCGCTTTAACTGAGCATTTCACTTGGCGGTGGTCCTTTTACTTTAATCTTTGCGTTGGGGCACTAGCTCTCATAATCATTGGTCCCTTCAACTTCCCCAGGATTCCTTGCCCGGAAGTAGAATCGAAGTTTCGTTTAGTCAGCTTTAATAGTGTTTGTATCCTTGTAGCCACAGTTTGCCTATTGCTTGGCTTACACTTTGGGGTAATTGGGGCCTGGAATGACCCACAGGTAATTGGGTTGTTTGTTCCTTCTGGGGTCATATTATTGTTTCTGATAGTAAAACAATGGCCAAAAAAAAACTCCCCTCCGGATAGTTTCTGGAGCATCGAGCATCGCGCGTGGATTACTGTATTTTCGTCCGCGATATGCGGTAGCTGTTTTCCCACCTTGAACCATTTCCTCCGTAAGTTCCATTTTCATTTCCACTGATGTTGAACTAATCAAATGCAGCCACCTGGTTCCAAACAATTCAAGAGGCGAAACCAACGGAATCCGCGGTCAAATACCTTCCAACTCTAGTAACGGCTACCATCGTACCTGTTATGTTAATGCTAGGGCTGGGGCCTCATCAACGGCGCTGGCGAATTCATCCCATCATCAATCTGACTCTATCCTGCTGCTTAATGGCTATTGGCTCTGGACTCTTATCAACCTTTAAGGATAATACATCGTCGAGCAAGATCATTGGATACCAGATCTTGTTCAGCATAGGCGCAGGACTCGGATCTATCCAGGCCACTATTGATATGATGTACAACACCATAAATTATCCTTCCGAAGGCATTGATAGGAAGTTTCAAGAAGTAATCCCAAGTCATGCGCTCGGTGGAGCTATTTCAATTTCCGTAGCTCAAACAGTCTTCATGGGCCTATTCACTAAGACAGTGCGACGACACATTCCCGAGGCAGCATTTGTACTCAAAGGTGGCGCTACGAACTTCAGGGGGAAAACCACTGGGCCGATTTTGGAGGCGACACTGGTTGCGTTCAACGACTCATTCACTCGTGTCTTTCTGGTTCCTGCTGCTGCATGCGCCCTCTCAATACCTATTGTTTGCTTCCATTTCTTCGGAAGATGGAGGCATCAAGTTACGACACCAAGTCCGATAGATGCTCGGCCTAGGGTGCCCCTGAATAATTAGGATAGAAAGTCAAATATACTGTCTGTTTTGAGAATCGTCCAAAGTCCAAGATTGTTTGGTTGAGATACTTGGAGAATCAGCAGAGCAGTGGCCCTAAAGTCAGACATGGTGATCAACAGAAGCCTCAATGGGACACTGCAATCATACCGCTACATGTATAGGCCCTTTGCCTATTTAGAGGTTACAGAAAAGCACGGCGGTTGCGCGAAACCTTGCCTTTGCAATTCTGATGGCCATTCACTGACAAAGCGGTGCCGGTAGGTGTGTTGCAGACCCGACTTTGGCTTGCGCCTCGTTGCCAGGCCAGGCTGCGAACAGCACTGCATGGGGGTTGCATGGGACTTGCGTGTAGTGGAGCTCAGCTTGGCAGTCATGCGCCATGGACACATGAAAAGGACCAGTATGAGTTGATTAGGAGAGGGACGTAGTGAAATTATACCAATGTGCTCGGGAGGAATAAGATACTCGCCAACCGGCAGGTCAACAGGAATGGTGAACTCAATCCTGTCCTTGTCTAGGTGCGCCTAGTTAGCATCCTGGGTAAGTCACCCCTTCGTTTCACATAAACTCTCGGAATATCTTGAACGCCGCGCCATTATCGTAGGTTGATGCTGCTTTAGGTGTCTATATGTATACTGACGCGGGACCAGGATGCTGCATAGAGACCCGACAGCTAGATTGTTTACGGCGTCAACGTTGAGAGAGGTTGGAAGCATGTGTAGAAGGATTGTTTGAGGACAGCGAGCCGCTTGAAAGGCGAGATAATTGTTCAGTTGAAGAAACAGCGGATTGCGATGAATGTATAACAAGGAGGCAGACAGGTATAGTCGGTTTTCACTGCATGGTCTGTGTTCGGTGTAGGAGAGTAGTATATTGCGAGGGAGGCGCACTGGCGAGGGAAGGCTGCTCAAATTTTAGCTGCTCAGGCAAGTGCAAGCCAATTTTAAAAGCTGCTCAGCTACTTAATACGGGTGCACTTATACGTTCCCGAGGGGTTCGACGGTTACGCGAATCTTTGGTGCGAGTGTGTGGCACGCGAGCAAATAGCGGAAATTTTAAGTGTCCATCCATCCTAGCCAATCATTTGCGTGCCCCCGCCTACGGTCCCTGGCGTACACGGGGCTTGCTTCAGCTGCTTGCCGCGCGTATTCGGCATTGCAGCCGTGCCCTACCTTTATGGGGTACGTAGCATTGATCTATATAACTGTGCGCCTGGGGCATGGGAAGGCAGGGTACCTGATCACACCTCGAGGCGATCATCGCGGTTGAACCCTTACCTTCGTATTCGCACCCTGGCTCCCCCTCGTTAATGGTTTCCGCCAAAGACTCCCTCGGTCCCTTACTTGACGACGGCGCTGGCACGCAGCGGCGCACTGCATCACTGCACACTCGCACAACATGGCCGCCGCGACACCCTCGGCGGAGGCGCCTCCTGCGAAGTTCTCGCGCTATCGAAGCGTGCGCCGGGCTCAGGCACAGCAAGCCCATCTCCAGTCGACCGACGAGCTCCCACACACACCTCCTTTACCGACCATGCCTCCCATTCCTTCCGCGGACCTCGAGGTCCAGAAAGACGCGACAATCAGCAGGAGCATGTCGCGCTACCACCGCCGGCCGGCGACCTCTCAGCCAAAGGCGGCTCCACCCGGGCGATCACATACTGTAGACGTCCCTCCTCTGCCGCCCATCGCCCAGGCTTCGCCCGCGTCCTCGGCCGCCCGCAATCGCGCCGCAAGCTCGCCGCAGACCTCGTCGCGCGCCGGAAGCAATGTCCAGCCCCGTCTCCCCAACACATCCAAGTCGCGTTCAGAGGCCTCGGCGTCTGTTGTACAGGGCATGCGGACCCCTTCCGAGGCGGCACGCGCTGAGGCAAAGCAGCTTATGCAGATTGAGGCAGAACGGCACCGACGCATGCAGGAGAAGCTCAAGGCCGAGAAGCGCGCCAGATTGGAAGCTGAAGAAGCTGAATATAACAGACAGGAGAGCTTGCGCAGAGAAGGAGAAGAGGCGGAGCGCCTGAGGGCACAGCGCGAGGCCCAGCGAGAGGCCGAGGATGCAGAGCAGTTGCGGCGGAAGAAGGAAGAGCAGGAGCATGGAAGGAGACTACAGAAGGCGGAGAGCTCCAAGAGGCTGAAGCACAGAGAAGAGGAAGAGCGGAAGGCCAAGTACGAGCAAGCGGCGCGGAAGGCACAAGCATCTCCACCGGTATCACCGCCGAAGCACGGGGGAGGATTCGGACTGTTCAGACGGCGAAAGGACGATTCTCCGGCTTCCCCTGAATCCCCTATAAACACAGCACGGCTACATCCAAGCAATGGTCATCGGGACCTGGATACTATCAAGGCTGGAGGGGGCGGGGCGGTGCTTGGTATTGATGCACCAATCTCGGCCGTCAACACTGGCGACAGGGTACGTTGGTATTGTTCATCCTTAACTGCGAAGCTAATCCGGTCCCCAGCGTGTCATGGTGGTGTGCAACAAATCACATATGCTACTCCCAGTCACTCCAACAACCACGCCCCTCATGCTCCTCAAATCTGCATCCACTTGCATGACAGAACCAATCAACGTTCGAACTGCCATCATTCTTGAGGCGTTTCAAAAGGTTGGCTTGCAACGGCCGCTGCGCAACTACGAACATGTGCGAGATGTGATGAACTCCTGGGATGACGACAAACAGAACGACCTTGTCATTGTCGACTCCATATCGGACAAGATCAGCCAACAAGACTTGCTAGCCTCGCAGGCTCCAGACGAAAAGCCTGAGAGCATGGGATGCTACATTCACTACTCCTCGAAGCCTGGCAAGTGGTCAAAACGGTACTTCACACTTCGCTCAGACGGACAGCTGGTCATGAGTAAAAGCGAAACGTCAAAAGAGAAAGACCAGGAGAGTATATGCCATCTGTCCGACTTCGACATATACTCGCCCTCCGAGCGCAAGTTGTCCAAAGTTAAGCCCCCAAAGAAAATATGCTATGCAGTCAAAAGCCAGCAAAAGTCGACTATGTTCATGGATGAATCTCGCTTCGTCCACTTCTTCTGCACTAACGACCGGAATACGGCAACGCTCTTCTACAAGTCTTTACATTCCTGGCGAAGCTGGTATCTCAAGCACGTCATGGGCGAGGGACAGCAGAAAGCGAAGGCGCCTGAGTTGAAGGCAGCAAATGTACACTCCAGTAACCGGAATGCATCAGGGAGTTCTGAGGTTGGCGGTGGAGTAGCATCCCATACACGAAACGCTTCTGTAGGATCCCATTACCACCTAGGATCATTCTCGCCATTGCTAGACTTTGACCAGTTCACGGAGGAGTCGATGGAGGAACCGAAGGAGAAACCGAAGTCAGAGCCGTGGAAGCCAGGATCTTTCCCGGACGACGAGCCTCTCGGGAAACTCGGTACCCGAGCTATGCATGCGAGGAAGATGTCAACTCGAGCCAAAGGACCGCCGCCGATATCTTATAATTTGAACGTTATCCCAGACGAGACCACGCCGCAGGACGCCAGACAGAATTCTCTTACCCACAGCACTTCCTCTCAACCCGAAGGCGATACGTTTGCCCCTACCGGGCTCCTCGGGAGGACTTATTCGCAGCGACAGCGTTCCTTGCAAGATCGCGAGAAAAAGCCAGTGGATGCGTTTATCGAAGGGCCTTCGCTCCTCAACAACATGAATTACACTAGCCAGCTTGGCGTAAACGACACCGGTCTTGGTCGGCGGTCGTCGGTCCGGAGTCATCACCGGCGTACGTCGAGCGACATACAACGTAGTGCTTCGACGCGTTCCAAGCCGAAGCCATTAGTCGACTTGACGCCGCAATACCGCGAACCGCCACAGCACGCGCGCAAAGGCAAAGGGTTTGTTCCGGATGGAAGTGCAGGACCGCTGGTTGAAAACGCGACTTGCATCACACTAGTGGAAGACGCGATCAAGGTACCGTCTTCGACGGACTGGCGGGCGCGGCCAACTACAGCTCGACCGAACCATGGCACGTACGGCACGGGAGGACACGAGCGGACGCGGTCACTCAAGGGCCGTGGAGAAGCGCTGGCGTCGTACGCGGTGAACAACCACGCTGGGGCGCCCGACGACAACAGCAGTGCATTCACAGGGGGCGGTCTTCTCGCTCGCGCGGGATACAGCCAGGGACATGCACCCATTGGCCACGGGGTCATGGACGGGTCGAAGGCGAAGGGACCGATGATTGATCTGAGTGAGAATTCCCAGTTTCCCGCGGGCAGCTTGCTTGCCACGGTTGCAAGGGTGCAGGGTGCTGGGGGCCCGGTGATTGAACGCGACAAGAGGCAGAGCGTAGATCTTGGATGAAGATGGGTGGCATGCAGGATTTTGGGAGTCGGTGAGCATTTGTGGAGTTTAATATCCCCTATGGTTGATTTTGGCGTTCGGGGGTTTTGCCCCGTCCCGGTCTGATTTTCGGGGCAATTGTTTTCTCTATCGACGATAGCTGGTCGAGCTTTGCTGAGCTCTTATTTGCTTCCTTGGATCCCGGCTGCGTTGCATGTATGTTTCTACAAAGTACGGAGCGTGTCGGTGCTGGCCTCCTCGCCGCGCAGATTGGCTGTGTTCGGGGGCGTTGGTATGTACGATTTGCATCATCACCTTAGTGTCTTGCTTGCCCTGCATGAAGCCAGTCGCTCCACGTGCCCCCACCCCGCACCTCTGGCTAGCCATGCTGCACCGATCTGTGGAGAGGACCCAGTGAAGGCTGCGGAGACGGCCATCCCCCGGTGCACGCCGGACATGCACCTGACATCGCCACTGTCGATTCGGGCTCTCGTGCTTGGGCAGGCCAGCAAAGGACCGTCCAGGCACGCAGAATCGCACGCAGAATCGCACGCAGGATAAAAAGCAGCCGGCCCATGGGGTGATCAGATGACTGCCCCGCGCTCAGGCGGTGGTGAGCAACGGGCCGCCTTGGACGCGCAGGGCGGCGACGTGATTCGCCAATGCGGCGCCGATGTGGCCATTGGGCGACTTTCGACGTCATCGCACAGGGATGCGAGCTACACCCCAAACCAGGCCCAACCCGCCTAGCTCGTCAGCCGCCATCATCTCCTCCTGCGCGCTCGTGCCTCGAGTCTAACGGGCTCAGCGGTTTCTCGTTTTTCGCGCCTCCTCCTGTCTTCGCCTCCAATTCTCGCCGTGGAGCCTCTCTTTGCCTCCGTCCAGCTCTCCCGGACCCAATTGCGCCGCACGCAGCCTGCCCCAGCGCCCGCCCTGCAATTCCACCCGCACCGGAACGCTTATCTAACGCCGCCGCCCACATTAGCGGACCCAAGCTTCGAGCTCGCGGCTCCTCCATCTCCCTTCACTCCCGCCTCACACCACGCCTGACCCTGCCCCCTATCTGTTCGCTCGCTCCGCCCCCCCTCGAGCAGCACACGGCGCCGGCACAATGGCACAGGACGCTCCGCGCGACGTCACCAACCATGTGCTCTTTGAGATAGCCACAGAGGTCGCAAATCGAGGTACGTCAACGCGCCAATTGAGCCTCGAGTCGCATCGCGCTGACCCTCTCCAGTTGGCGGAATCTACTCGGTCCTCAAGTCCAAGGCCCAGGTCACGACGGCCGAGTATGGCTCGGCATACACATTGTTGGGACCGCTCAACAGAAATTCGGTAAGGCCCCTGTCCATCAACAAACCAGCAATGGCCCCCCAGAGAAGCACCGCTAACGGCCCTGGAAGGCATCTGTCGAGGTCGAGGAGATAGAACCAAAGGACCCTGCTCTTGTCGCTACCATCAAGTCCATGGCCGATCGGGGCATCAAGACCCTGTACGGAAGATGGCTCATCGACGGTGCACCTCGAGTTCTCCTCTTTGATACCAGCACTGCGTACGGATACCTGGACGAGTGGAAGGGCGACCTATGGTCGGTTGCAGGAATCCCCTCACCGCCAGGGGACTCGGAAACCAACGAGGCCATCGTATTCGGTTACCTGATTGCATGGTTCTTGGGCGAGGTACGCGAGAATCTTCACCAAACATGGACCTGATGACTAACCTGGGCCCAGTATGTTTTCCACGAGAAGAAGCGAGCAGTCATTGCCCAGTTCCACGAGTGGCTCGCGGGTGTCGCCCTCCCTCTGTGCAAGAGGCGCCGCATCGACGTGACAACCATCTTCACGACGCACGCTACCCTCCTCGGCCGCTATCTGTGTGCCGGGTCCGTCGACTTCTACAACAACCTGCAGTTCTTCGACGTGGATGCTGAGGCCGGAAAGCGTGGCATCTACCACCGATACTGCATTGAGCGCGCTGCTACGCACGCCGCCGATGTCTTCACAACCGTCTCCCACATCACCGCATATGAGAGCGAGCATCTCCTGAAGCGGAAACCGGACGGCGTGCTTCCCAACGGCCTGAACGTGAAGAAGTTCTCGGCTACCCACGAGTTTCAGAATCTCCATCAACAGGCCAAGGTCAAGATCAATGACTTCGTGCGAGGTCACTTCTACGGCCACAATGACTTCGATCCTGAGAACACGCTTTACTTCTTCACTGCGGGTCGGTACGAGTACCGGAATAAAGGCGTCGACATGTTCATCGAGTCGCTGGCCCGCCTGAACCACAGAATGAAGAGTTCGGGTTCCAACGTGACGGTGGTTGCTTTCATCATCATGCCGGCACAGACCCAGTCGCTGACTGTCGAGGCCCTCAAAGGACAGGCTGTTATCAAGTCATTGCACGACACGATCAAGGTCATTGAAGAGAATGTGGGCAAGAAGCTCTTTGAGCGGTCAATCGCTTGGCACGAAGGTAGCGAACTCCCCGAGGACAAGGAGCTCATTTCTGCTGCCGACAAGATCATGCTGCGCCGCCGGCTGTTCGCAATGAAGCGCCACAGCCTCCCTCCCATTGTAACCCACAACATGGTCAACGACGGAGAAGATCCCGTGCTGAATCAGATCCGCCGTTGTCAGCTCTTTAACCACCCCTCAGATCGCGTCAAGGTCGTGTTCCACCCAGAGTTCCTCAACTCTTCCAACCCAGTCCTCCCGTTGGACTACGATGATTTCGTTCGCGGTACGCATCTCGGTGTGTTCGCCTCTTACTACGAGCCCTGGGGCTATACCCCAGCCGAGTGCACTGTGATGGGCGTACCCAGTATCACGACCAATCTGTCTGGATTCGGCTGCTACATGGAAGAGTTGATTGAGAATGCCTCCGACTACGGAATCTACATTGTCGATCGGAGGATGAAGGGTGTTGACGACTCGGTCAACCAGCTCGCCGACTACATGTTTGAGTTCACCAAGAAGAGCAAGCGGCAACGCATCAACCAGCGTAACCGGACGGAGCGTCTCAGCGACCTCCTGGACTGGAAGCGAATGGGCATGGAATACGTCAAGGCCCGCCAACTGGCGCTCAGGCGTGCGTATCCTGCGGCATACGAAGACGACGAGGAGCCCGACTTCTTTGGATCGCAAGATGTAAAGATCTCGCGGCCTCTTTCGGAGCCTGGTTCGCCGCGAGACAGGTCCGGCATGATGACGCCGGGTGATTTTGCCTCGCTGCAAGAAGGGCGCGAAGGACTCAGCACCGAGGACTACATAGCGTGGAAGCTTCCGTAAGTTTGCCTCGCCCACCTCAGCCACCGTCGACTAACAATTTGCGCAGGGAAGAAGAAGACGAAGAGGACCACCCGTTCCCGCTAACGCTCAGGACCAAGAAACCGACAGGTTCAGCGACAGGCTCCGGCACCGCTTCACCCGCAATCAATGGCACCGGATTGTAGAATACAGTAGTAGGAAGCAGAATGGTGTAGGTGTAGGTGTTAAATTGCATGCATGAGGTTGATTTCTTTTTCGTTCTGGTAATATTTTCTCGCGTGTTAGTGTATTGCATAGGGGGGTTTCCGGCATGGCGGCGATGTACTTTTACCTGTTCAGCTGTGAATACTTTGGTGCTTCTACCAGGGCCTCTATAGATGCGCCCGATCTACCTCGCTATGTCTGTAAGGCCACGCAAGTGCAAGTCAAGTGCAAGTGCAAGTGTAATTAATCCAAGCAAGAGCCCAAAAATCACGGTGCCCTGGCGACACGTGAAACGGATCGAGTGGGAGTGAGACGGGCGGCCTAGGGGATGGAGTGTGCGCAAATTGGATGGATCCCTTATCTGTGGTTGCAGGGCGTGCAGAGGTGGATGCGAGTAGGGGAACAAGGCGGCGAAGGTGGAGCTCGAGGTTGCGTGGAATCTTACTGTTGGTCTCTCGCGGCACATTCCCCCGTTTCGGCCGATGTGAGGTGAGCAGACAAGGGGCTTTCATACCACGTCGGGATTGTTTGACGCAGCGCACCAACCGGAAACAACAGGGAACGGAACGAACGCGTTCTCGACTCGACTTTTGGACTTTCGTGCGTGCGCGGCTTGGCGTCATCATGTCGTTGATTTGAACCCTTTCGCCCAGCTGGCCACGACCTCCTGCAAACAATACACCACGACTACCTCTCCCAATTCACTGCCCTCGCCTTCGGACGCCATGCGCATCTGCCACCACCCGGCCTCCTACATGCTGCGCGCCCCTGGATCGGTCCTTTGACACGCCTCGGCCATGCCGATTTTCTAGCATCCACCACCACCGAACCGCCGCCGCCGGCACCGCCGCAACGCTCCCTATTGCCGAGCTTCCACCTCGAGCTCCTGACCTCGACCCTTCGCTTCCCACCGTCCCATTTCTTGCCTTCGGTCGCAGCGTCCCAGGAGGGCGCTCCGCCTCCCGCCATGTTCACGCCGTGGATCGTCGCCTTTGGGTGGCTCAAGCAGCACGTCCCGACAACGCTGTCGTCCTACAAGCCGCGCTTCAACTTCATCACCATTCATTGTATGTCTCCCGTACGGACGAGGTTGGATCAATGGCACACATTAGCTAACGTCGCTTAGACACTTACTTAATTTGCATGACGCTCATTGGATCCATCCTACTCTATCCTGCCGGCGACATGGCATACATTGACGCTTTGTTTTTCTCGAGTGGCGCCGCAACTCAGAGCGGGTTGAACACGTACGTTTGGACCATGGTCGAGTATGAGTTGCCTCTGACCGAATCTTAGGATTGACGTGAACACGATCAAGCTATACCAACAAGTACGTCGAGAACCAGACGCCCACGTCAAGACGCCCACTAACGAGTGATTCCAGGTTGTTATCATGCTTATTGCTTCCGTCTGCAACCCGATATTTATCAATACCTTTGTCGTTTTCATTCGTCTCTACTGGTTCGAAAAGCGCTTTCAGAACGTGGTGCTAGAGGCCCGTACTTTACGCCGTAACAAAACCAGATCCCGAACAAAGAGCGAAGCAAGGGCCGATCCGCAGCGAGACATAGGGCACGAAGAATTTGGCGTGGGCGATCGCGAGATCGTTGTTCTGAGGAAGGCGAACGGCGAGGCAAAGGGCGAGAAGATCGAGGACGACAGTCAATTCAAGGACATGGCCGACGACAGCAGCGATGGGAAGCCCTCGAAATCCGGAAGGAGTGAGATTGGTGGATCGGCGGAAAGTGTGACGCCAGCGGACAACACCAATGCTCAATTCCACCGAGACATCATGTTCGCCGACGAAGTCGAACCCCCCTCGAGCGAGCCCGTGTCCAACCTCGAGCGGATTCCCGAACGGAATAAAGAGCAGAGCATTGCATTTGTACAAAAACAGCGCAACCCCACGGACAAGGGAACCCTTCGCATTCCTGGTCCGAGGGACTTTGATCGAGGTTTCGTGCCCCAGCGAATCGAAGACGGAGACGACCAATTGAAGAAAGAGCCATCGAACGAAGCTGACGAAGGCCGGATGAAACGGAATAGGTCGTACTCGATCCCTCCTGCCGGAATGCACCAGGATGATGACCCACTGAAGACACACATCACCATCGACGTGCCTGAAAGCCGACTCCGGCCCAACACGGGGCCGTCGGCGTACAATAGGGGTAAATCGACGGATGCAGAAACAACACCGACGGCAATGTCTCTGCGCAACAGGTCAAGAACGAAGACTTTTAGCAGTTTCATGTCCAAGACGCAGACAGAGGAGAGAGATCCCATGCCGTACCTGAGCTGGACGCCGACTATTGGCCGCAACTCTGCTTTTGTCGACCTTACCGAGGAGCAGAGGGAGGAATTGGGCGGTATTGAATACCGCGCGCTCAAACTACTTGCTATCATTCTCGTCTGCTACTACGTCGGATTTCACCTGCTTGGAATGATATGTTTGCTCCCCTGGATTGTCAGGGACCAACATTATTCCAGCATAGTGAGCGAGGATGGCATCAATCCAGTGTGGTGGTGAGTATCCTGCACTCACGTAACCTTCTAACATGACTAATATTCACAGGGGGTTCTTCACACCGGCTTCCATGTTCAACGACTTGGGATTCACACTGACCCCAGACTCCATGGTTTCATTTCAATTCGCTGTTCTGCCATTGACCTTGGGCACATTCTTGATCATTATCGGAAATACAGGCTTTCCCTGTATGCTACGCTTCACCATTTGGCTAGTCTCTAAATTCGTTCCCTTCGGCAGTGGTGTCTGGGAAGAACTACGTTTCTTACTTGATCATCCCCGTCGATGTTTCACGCTTCTCTTCCCTAGCAAGGCTAATTGGTGGCTTTTCTGGGTACTCATTCTTCTTAACGGCATTGATCTCATTTTCTTTGTCATCCTTGATGTGAGTACACCTGCCTCCACTGCTGGTCTAATATAAACTAATGGCGCTTTAGCTCAATGATCCTACCGTCACGTCACTCCCTCCGGGATACCGCTTCCTCGATGGTTTGTTTCAAGCCGCCTCTACCCGGACTGCCGGTTTCGCAGTCGTCAACATTGCCGACTTGCATCCTGCTATCCAGGTCTCCTACCTCATCATGATGTACATCTCGATCTTCCCCATCGCCATCAGTATGCGTCAAACCAACGTCTACGAAGAAAAGTCGCTCGGTGTATGGAGCACAGAAGAAGAAGAAGACACTGAAAACAGCTATCTTGGAACCCATTTACGACGTCAGCTCTCCTTCGATCTGTGGTACGTATTTTTGGGCTTCTTCCTCATCGCCATCGTTGAGGGCGGGCGACTGGAAAACACAAAAGACTACGGCTTCACGTTATTCTCGGTTCTCTTCGAAATTGTGTCCGCGTACGGCACCGTCGGCCTTAGTCTCGGGTACCCAGGCGTCAACACGAGTTTCTCGGGGCAGATGAAACCGTTATCCAAATTGATCATGATCGCCATGCAGCTGCGTGGCCGCCACCGTGGACTCCCGTATGCGCTCGATCGCGCAATTCTACTCCCCAGCGAAAGTCTTCACAAGAAGGAGGACGAGGATGCCATGAGGCGCGCTCGACGCGGCAGTACTGCCGGCGACTATGGGAATGATGGTGCAGGTGGTGGGATAACGAGGACCGGGACGGGTCTGAGTCGTAGGAATAGCACGGCCACGGCGAATGGGGATCCGGGGAATAGAGGTCGGATACGCCCGCAAAACGTGAGGAAGTTCCTGTCCGGGGCGCTGAGTGCTGGGCCGAGCATACCGCGGGAGAAGAAGCTTTGATCTTTTTTCCTTTTTCGTTCCAATATCCGGGGTCTGGGTTTTGGCGAAGGGCCTTTTGTTGTGCTTATTCTGGAGTCGATATGGGAGTAGATACGGGCGCATATAGAGGGAAGCATGGGAATGGGCGGGAAACGCGTGTCTTTACATAGAGCAGAGGGTTTGGGTAATGAAGATAGGAGAGGGATACCCCAGTCAGTCAGCCTGCTCTTGGCTTAATTCGATTTTCTATTGGTACATATAATATATATATATATACGTATATAACGAGATGTGTCTCTTCATAATCTGGGTTTGAAGCTGTCTGTGGACATGGCTTCTCCGGTGTTTGGAGACTTGTTCTTCTAAAGCGGTTCATGTTGCCAAACTGGATTTTGATGCGAAACTGCCATGGGCTTTGATGCAATTATTAATCTTCGGGAGGCCCTTGCGACATAGCTATCGCAGCAAAGGAAGAAACCTTTTGGAAAGATTGAATTGCCAGCTACATTTTTTAAATACGCTACCCCTTGTACATGGGGACCCATGTGTCTACTTCCGTGCCATGTACACTCGAGATGAGAGTGCAAACAGCACACTCGGGGGAACTGGCCTCGGCGCTAGACCGAGAAGAATGCTCGACGGCGGCTGCGTACAGCACAGTACAGTACAGTACAGTGTCACCCAGAGTCACACGGTGCAACGACGAGATGATTGCACAGGCGGCTCATCTCGACCGGTCCGGATACGTAAACGTTGCCGTATGTATGCTCGCAGACTACCCAAGCCAGGCCACGCTCATTCACTCCCTCGCCTACGCACTGACATGCTGACTGACTGACTTGCCCACTCGCCGACTGGACTCACCTCCTCGACCCAAACACAGACACAAGGCGGGGAGATAGCATCCAACCATGGACCTCCCCTGGCCCCGCAAACGCATGCTCGGCCTCGTCGTCCTGCTTCTCGGTCTGGTGGCTGCCACAGCACGCATCCTATCCCTCTCCCCCCACCCCCTCCATCGAACCACAACCACGGCCCCCGAAACCCTCGTCGAGCCCGCAAACGCAACTCTAGGCGTATGACCCCCTCCTCCCTCCCTCCCTCTCCTCCCCTTTTCTTTTTCTTTTTTTTCTTCATCCATCCCCCAAACTAACCAAGCCCCCCTCCCTGGGGCGCAAAACAGTTCGGCGCCCTGCTCGCCGTGTCCCACGCCGCGTCGCCGCGGCGCGCGGGCCTGGTGGCCGCGGCGCACCTGGCGCGCATCGAGGTTACGATTCCGGAGCAGCCGGCGTGGACCGAGGGGGATGTGGAGCGGTTTCGGGTCAAGGGGGAGGGTCAAGGGGGGAGCAGGGTCTCGAGGGGGAGTGCGTTGGCGTGGTTGGGGCATTTGAATGTGCTGAGGTGGTGAGTTGGGTTGAGTTCTGTTCTGCTCTGTTCTGCTCTGCTCTGTTCTGTTCTGCTCTGTCGAGTTGAGTTGGATCTTTTGTTTCGGTGGGTTGTGTTTGTTGCGTATGCGTTGTAGTTCTCTTTCTCGAGTTCTGTTGCTCTATTTGCGTTTCGTTTCGTTTGATTTGATTTGATTTGACTTGATTTCTGGTTTCATTTCCGGCTTCCTCGCCGCACTGTTCTTGTTCTTGTGGTCCCAGTTCCACGCCGTCGATATCGCGCTCCACCCCCCGAACCACGAGCAAAAGACCGACTAACGATCGCCCCCCAGGTTCCTCTCCACCGAGCTAGAAACAGCACTCATCCTCGAGGACGACGTCGACTTCTCCCTGCACCTCCGCAGCACGCAGACGCCACTCGCCGCCGCCGCAATCCGGACCCTCCTCTCCCCGAACCCACACCCGCACCCGCACCCCTCGCCCGCCACCACCGCCGACCAAAACCCGCACTACTGGGGGCCTCCCTCCGCCTGGGAGCTCCTCTACCTCGGCCACTGCGCGGACCTCATCCCGCCCTCGCTCCTCCCCGCGACCCCCCACCTCGCATACCACGACCCTTCCGCCCCTCCCCCCGCGCACCTAACCCCCCAGACCCACGCCCTCCTCTCCGCGCTCCGCGCCCCGCCCGCAACCCGCCTGCTGCACCGCTCGCACTGGCCCCTCTGCACCTTCGCCTACGCCGTGACCCGCGCCTCCGCCGCCCGCATTCTCTCCACCTTTGGCACCGAGGACGCCGGCGACGGCACCGGCTGTGTGGCCTTCGACGTCAGGCTGCTCGAGGCGTGCCGCGATCGTGGCTGGGCGTGCTATACCGTGGCCCCCGAGCTGTTCCACCACGTGGCTGCGCGGAGCGAGATCGACGTTGCGAATTCGAGGCCCGAGGACGGCGGGCGGGGAGATGCGAGGGAGGGGGCGGATGGGGAGACGGCGGGGTGGACGAGGACGCCGAATATTGCGTGTGGGGCGAGGCAGGCGGGGTTTGCGGGGGGTGGGAGTGGGAATGGGAGTCTGGAGGAGTGGTTGAGTGGCGTTGTTGGGACGGGGGGTTGTTTGGAGGATTGGGGGGAGGAGGATGGTGGGATTTTGAGTTGAGCGGTTATTAGAGGGGGAGAGGGGTTCTTCTATCAAAGGGAAGGAAGGGGGTCTGCTAGGAATAGACCATGTTCCGCCCCGGGTAGTTCATCATGACCCAGGCTTGACGCGCGAAATGTAAAGGGAGATTTCCCCAAACGAAGCAACTGAAAAAGAAATACGTTCGGATGTGCAAATCCTACTCTCATCACTCCACAATGTGTGTCAATCGTCTAGTGCCATTCATTTGCATAGTAGTGTACAGAGCCCACCACGACCCAATTTTTTCAATATAGGGTATCCAAGCGGAAACCTATATGCCATCTACAGTTTGTAAAGCGAGACTCATGGGGCGCCAGCCATGCAATGCATGCACGGAATC
Organism: Melanomma pulvis-pyrius CBS 109.77; assembly: GCA_010093585.1. Lineage (NCBI taxonomy): Eukaryota > Fungi > Ascomycota > Dothideomycetes > Pleosporales > Melanommataceae > Melanomma > Melanomma pulvis-pyrius. The sequence continues at coordinate 35,490 of MU002120.1, forward strand.
CTCATCCCAGTCCGACCGAGTCCATTCCAGCCCCTAACTCCTACAAATGGAAGAAAAGAAGCGAAGGGGGTATTGGACATGAAAGTAGTAGGGGAATAACGAAGAGAGAAGAAGAAACCCCTTTGAAAAGGGAAGAAGAGAAGGACATAAGAAAACGCTGTACCTCTCTCGGCGCACAGCTAATTCCTGGCCCTTCAAACATGAGGGGAAAGAAGCTGAGACCGGGAGAAGCATGCATATATGATGAAAGAGTCGAATTTATTGACCACACACCAAATCAAACGCTTCTACCGCCAGAGGTCAGCCCTCGAAGCCCTCTTGTCACGAGCGGTATGGCTCATGAAGCTCGCACGGATAGTGTTCCCATTCCCAATATGGCCCAGAGACTGAGAATGACCGTGAGACGGATACGAGGGGCTGATGTGGCCTGCACTTCGTGGGCGTTCATTATCGGCCGGGATGGCCAGGAACCCACCAAATCCGTTGGGGACCACCACGCTCTTCCTCGCATCGCCACCCCACTGCGGCCCGAGGCCCTTGTGCGCGGAGTAGCTACTGACGGGTCGGCCGCCAGACATGGAACCTCGCCGCCCATACACATCAGCTGGGATGATAGATGTGAATATCCACTCGAGCTCATCCAGACCCTTGGAGAAGACTTCAAGGGGCTGGCTGAATCCACGGGGTGTGTGGGTCGGCGAGTCAGCGAAGGGACGCAGGGGCGGGGCGAGTGTGAGGGTTTCGGGAAAGGAGGGGTCACGGACATAAAGCTTGCGGAGGGAGGGGAGAGAGCTGGACATGAGGGAGTTGGTGAGGTACTGGTAGTAGGAGGCGCCAGGCGGGTACATCTGATTTGTGCCATTGGAGATGATTTCAAAGTTCAATTTGCGGAGACTCATCGACATCATCGGGGGATAGGGGTCGAGCGGGAGAGACGACGAGACGGTCGCTGTGTATTCCAGAGTCTCGAGACTCGCCGCGACCTGGAGAATGAGATGCAGCCCTTGTACAGGCAGGCCCGCGCAGTCTTTGATCGTAAGCGTCCTGAGGGCATTGCCGCAGATGGGCGAAGACAGGTACTGCGCGAGTCCTTGTGCAGTCACGTTTCTAATTTTCCTCAGCTTAAGCGTGTCCAGGGCGGGGAAGTCCGGGAGACCTGATGCCGGGTGGAAGATGCTGTCATTCAGCCACGGAAGGTCGGCAAAGCTGACCTCGCTCAGCCAGGGAAGAATGCCGAAAACACGCCTCAGAATGGTGGGCTCCATCTGGATCTTGTTCAGCTCGATGACGCGCAGCTCCTGCCAGTAGCCGTGCATGAGCGACTCCAGCGACTGCTCACCGCCCTCGTTGTACTTCATCTTCCGGATGTGCGAGCACCGGGCCTGGAGCTCTTGGCGCAGCGTGTGGCACGTCGAGTCGCCGTTGAAGAAGCCGTCGGGGAGGTCGATGAACTCGATGTTGGGGCAGACGGATACGGTGCGGGCAATCTCAGCCTTGCAGGACTCGCGGGTCATGTAGGGCAGCTTGAGGAAGCGCACGCGGGAACCGACATAGTGGTTGTCGCGCACCGTCCGGCAGAGCAGCTGCAGGCGCATTGTGGGCGCGTCCGTCTCGTCGCCGCCGTGCGACTTTCGCTTGCGCTGCTCGGCATAGACCTCCTCGAGTTCGCAGTAGTGGACGGCATCGATGCGAATGCTCTTGTAGCTGGCTCGGGTCAGTAGCTGCGGCGGGGACAGACGGAGGGCAGGGAAACGTACAGCAGGCCGGCCGACACGCCATACCACTGGCGTTTGACCAGGGAGCAGTGGGCCAGGTCGCGGGTGTCGCAGGTCATACAGCCATCGTTGCCCGAGTCCTCGCTGCCGTCGAGGGTGTCGTCGGTGGCGTGGGGGCACACATGCTCGAAGATGCGCAGCAACAGCTTGTCGTCGAGGCGGCGCGTCTGGTCGGGGCCGTGGTAGGCAGGTGTGGCATAGTAGTCGTCGTGGCGGGGGCGGGCGATTTCCTTGTTCTTGGGGCTCTTGGTGCGGCGGAAGCGCTTCATGAAACCCATGATGCGGAGCGAGAGCGAGGTGCTGGCGATGAATTAGTATGTGCTGTGGGTTTGGACATGCATGCGGGGAAGAGGTGTAGGAGG
>MU002121.1:0-37521 GCA_010093585.1 Melanomma pulvis-pyrius CBS 109.77
GCGCGTAGTAATAAAAAGGGTGCAAAGAAGAGGGTGCGCGCTAATAAGGGCAAGCAGACTTAACAACACTGTAGACTGTGCTATAAGGTAGGCCACAACGTGCGCACGTGTTAGAATAAGGCAGAACTAGTTGTAGAATAGTATAGAATGTAATAGTACCCTTTGCAGGACCAGATTGTGCTATTATAGGCCAAAATGGGTCGTGATTTTGGTGGGGTCTTGGCAAGGTGGCCGGCATGCCCGTGTGGCCGGAATGCCCATGGAGTACGTTACTTGATCATTTATGTTGAAATAACGGAAGCCACATGTTAAAGGTTCTGAGATCGGACACGAAGGACAAATGATTTGATAAAAAGAGGATTTGGTGAGTGGGATGAAGATACTCAGCCTCGTAGTGATTGTTGCTTCAGGATTTTAAGCTCTACGTAGGAATACTCTGTACACTTATTGTCTTCACTTATTGTCTTTACACCGCAACAGCAGCACGTGTCCATATTTCTACCAGCGGCCCGCCTTCCCCAAAGAAAGGGTCCCACTCTGGGACCGGGACGGCACTTGCGACTCTGGCCTTGTCAGCCGTCTCCTCACGATCAGCCTTGCAGAAATTGTTGTCATAGTGAGAAGAGCCCTAGAAGGCGGGTGAGCTTCTAGATGCTGCATGACAGCCATGCTATAGCTACTTCTGGATATAAGCCCACGTACTCGTAATCGCCCTCAGACGACACGGAGCAATGGCTGACACCGGCCTGAGCTGCGGATTAGCCAGCACGCAATGTCTCATCCGCCGGCGCAGGAACATTCGTTATAACGGAAACGAGAAATGGGCCTGCATACAGGCAAGACGATGATATCTCACGTGCTAAGGTCGACCTCCATACCGCCCTCGGCAGGGGAGTCGAGCGGCCCTCGCCCGAGCAACAGCCTACTGGAGCCTTTGAAGACGGCGTAGCATTCGTGTGTTGCCGAGTGGAAGTGGTGGGCGCGATACGTCTTGAAGACGCCACCCTGCAGCCAGCGGTTCTTCTCCAGGGCGAGGCGCGTCGACGGCGCAGTCGGGTCGTCTGTCAGCACTCCCCTGTAGATAAGAACCGACAGCCGGGAGTTGGGGACGTGTGAGGTTGGCGCGAAGTGATAGATCTCAGGCATCTGGGGTGCCATGGCTTATTAGCATGCGTTGCACAGAGAGGCTGGATGACGGGCTGCGATAGGTAAAGAGAGGAGGGCGGCGCTCGTGGTGCAGGGGTCGGCGTGCGGGCTAGAGTGCATGTCGCCGCTGGCTGGACTGACGAGGGGCGACTGGGGTTGGCGTGGGGCTCTTGATGAACGCCTGGACATGCACGCCGGCGTCTGGCGATCTGCTGCTGGGTGTCTGCTGGGTGTCTGCTGGGTGTTTCCTGGCTTCTGTTTCGCGGAGATGGATCCGGAGGGGCAGAGGCTGGGGATAGGCTGGGGACCGTCTGCGCCATGCCTCTGCCTGCGACCGGTCAATCTGGCAACAATACGGCCACAGTACGGCTGCCGGGCGCGGGGTGTCAGGTAGGAAGGTCTGTCCCCAGCGGCGGACGCGTGCTGCGGCCGCAATGGGCGCGCGCACGCAACCCCAATGCAGCGATGCGTGGCCGTGAGAGGCGGCGAGAGGCCGGCGAGACAGGCGCGGAATGCTCGACGGCTGTGCCACGCGTGGTTGCGTGGAGGCTCGCAGGCTGCTTGCGGCGCCCAGGCCGGCGACGGCGACGCCCACAGGCCTGAGTGGAGCGAGGGCTGCGAGGCGTCTTGTCCAGCCGTCATGGCCGGGTCCGTCAGGATCCGTATTCAACACCGAGTCGCCGCAGTACCACGGCCAGAGTTGGAGTAGCTGACCCACGACTTTATCTTGTTACAGATAGACGTCGCCTCCGCTCTTCCCCTCACCCCGTTGCCGCGCCAGCGCCAGTTCCAGCTCTGTCCGCCCACGCTTATAAGTCTGCGGCCGCCCCCGATGCCCTGGGCCTGAGCTCCATTGCGTCGTGATAGCTGCTCGTCGTCGTCACGTCCAGGCCACCCAGCGACCTGCCCGTGGCACCGCTCCCTGCCCTCACGCCTCACGCCTCACGCCTTCACTACCCCGGCGGACCCCCCTCCTGCGACGCCAAAACCACCCTTCACTGCGCTGCTTCCGCTCCTTCCGACCGCCCCTCCGCACCATGTTGGCTTGGTGATGCCGTGTGCTACCCCAACTGGGCCTGCTGTTTACGCAAAAGTCCCGCTCCACCATGCCTCCCTCACGCTCGCATGCGCCCTCTGCCCGCCTGCACAAGCGCGGCAACTCAGCCTCGTCCATTACCAGTCCCCTCAGCCCGTCGTCGGACCCGTCTGCCTTCACATTTAGTCGCTCCGAGACGCCCAAGGTCACGTACGAAGAGCCCTGGTCCGGGCCTGCCCGCCCCATGCCTGCCGCAACTTCCTCGAAAATGGAGATCAACATCAAGCCGTATCTGCGGAAGCTGTCCTCCAAAGACACCAATGCCCTTGACCTGTCCCGCCCGGCCGCAGAGAACGAGGGCCTCGCCGGCCTGGGCATCTCCGAGTATGGCGGATACTCCAAATCCGTCTCCGACGTCAACTTCGCGCCCGTGAACGGCCGCAATCGCCAGCAGCACAACCGCTCCACCTCGAACACGTCCCAGTTCTCCACCACCTCCAGCCTGCAGCGCCCCACGGCGCCCTACATGCCCTCGATCCGCCAGACGCCGCAGCCCTACACGCCGCCCATCTCAAAGTCAACCCCAGCGTCGGTCATGGGCAGCGACCACGAGGCAGACGACATATTGACCGATGAAGAGTTCCGTCTGAGACAAAACGCTTTTGACCCGGCGCGGCGGTCTGGCTCGCTCTCTTCCGCACCAGGCGTGTCTCCGGCACTACGCATCCATACCACCGGCTCTTCCACACGCCTTGGGGGCAGCTACTCCCAGTCTGCAGTCTCCCTCACCTCGCCCGTAGCCGCCGCTCGGTCGAGAGGCGACACTCTCAAGTCCATAGACACTGCTACTTCGCCCAGCTCCCGAACCTCGTTCGACAAGGCCTTTGGCTTCATCCGGGGTGGGCGTGAAGAGCCAGTCGATGCTGCCTCGCGCGCCGCCTCGATCCGTGCTGCACGCCAGGCGTTTCAAGAAAAGGAAGAAGCCAAAGAACGAAAGTACGGAAAAGAGGCGTCCAAGCAGGCAGAGCGAGATTATCGCAAGCAGCACAAACGACGCGAGTCCGAATCCCACGAGGGAAAAGAACATAACCGCGCTCGAAGCATATCCGATTCGAATGACAAGTCGACTCCTAGGCCCTCTGTGGGTGGAAGGCAGTACTCAGACCATCGTCAGGCACATACGCGCACTCTCCCAAATCACGTTGTTTTGGTAGATCGCGAGAAGACGAACGGCGCCGTGCCACAGGTCACAAAGAGTAGAGCCGCAAAGGGGAGGTGGCTCCGATTTGTGACTTGGCTAAAGACAAGGTTGTTGAGGCTCTCGCGAAGGCTGCATATGAGTTCGTGAGTGGTCGACCTTCATCGGGCTGCCACGTACATCCTGCATCGTGCAGCAAACCCATGGACCTCAGGCACCCGGCCGATCCTCAAAATGACATGCATCGATAACCCTCCTGGATTATTGGACCCCGAATATTAATAGTTATTCCTCACGTCATCAACACACAGTATCCAATAGTCCAAGGTCCAACCGGACCCACTACACCACCTTCCACATTACAACAAACTCAACTCATCACCGCCCCCTCCTACCCCCCATTTCAGTTTTATTCTACTGCTTTTAGTTTTCAGCATGGTGCAAGGGTTACGATTACGGTTTTCACGATTCCTGCTTATATTCTTTCTTATTCTTTCGCTTCCGCTGCATTCTTCGCGGGCATCACATTATGGTTCAACTTCATCACGACATCATTCTGGGTGGCGATACTTGACTGGCGCATCGGATGACCTCGGTCATGGCATTTTGATTCTTACGGCATGCCTTTATGGAACTGGGAAAGGCGCAATATCTTAAGGGCTAGAGCAGCACTGCGTCTCACACGTGCCTCAATTATATGGCTCGGTGCATTGGGTTTTGGGATTCTTGGATACGGGAGCGGACCTTTTTTGCTTTGCTATAGCGATGCTCTGGCGATATGCCATTGAGCTCATTCAATGCACATATCTTTACACGTCATGAATTGATCAAATGTCGTGATGTTGTGATGAGATTGCTATTAATTGTCAAAAGTGGCTGTCTGTTGTCAATTTGAATGCTCACGGATTTCTTGAACTTGAGAGGAAACCTGAGCTTTACATGTCTATTACTATACCACTCAGCAAACTTGTCGGCTTGATGGTGGTACATCATTGATCCGGGAACAAGGGTCGGGACTTCCGAACAAACCCCGACCAACGCGCGACGCGAACTTCCGAGTTCAAGGTCTGAAGCTCCCCGCATTTCCACCCCTCCTCCGGAACACTATGTTTTCTACTTCTTCGTGAACGCAATGTCTTTAAGAAGCTTACCAAAAGCTAAAAATGCTCTCCGGGGCAGTTGTAGAGCCTCCTTGACTCGACGCCCGGCGCAATGCATCGCTCCAGGCCAGCGCAGATTCGCCAGCGGCAAAAAGGACCAAAAGACACCGTTCAACGTCCAGCTCTTTGAGAGCGTCAACACACGAGTGCAGAAAGAGAAAGCGGGACTGCTCGAGCATGCGGCGATGCAACAGCGGACGGCTCAAGGGAAATTCTTCGGCACAATATTTGGTACGACATGTCCCCACCAAACCCCAACCCCAGATCGATCGTCTTGGAACTATGTTAATGTCGATCTTTGTAGTATGTCTTTTCGCTGCAGGGATAGGCTACTATTGGGGCCAATCGGGCCCTAAACCTTTGCTCAACACCTCGACCGTTCCACTCGAAGACACCATCCCCCCAAAACATAACATCTCCGAGGCGAATTTGGAAGCAGCATGGACGGACTTCAGGGATATTGTAGGGAAGGAGAATATTTCGCTCGAGAAATCAGACCTAGAATCTCATTCCGGCTCGTCCTGGTCGTCCCACCCAGCTTCGCCCAACGACGTACCATTCTGCATCGTAAAACCAAGGAGCACAGAAGAAGTCAGCGCGATAATGAAAATCTGCAGTGAGCGGAGAATTCCTGTAACCGCATACTCCGGGGGCACGAGCTTAGAGGGTCATTTCGCGGCGACAAGAGGAGGCATATGCATCGATTTCTCGCGAATGAACAAAATTCTTAAATTAAACAAGGACGATCTGGATGTGGTGGTGCAACCTGCCGTTGGATGGGAGCTCCTCAATGAAGAGCTAGCCAAGTCGAACCTCTTCTTCCCTCCGGATCCTGGCCCAGGTGCCATGATCGGAGGTATGGTGGGTACCGGCTGCTCAGGCACAAACGCATACCGCTACGGCACAATGAAGGACTGGGTTCTCTCGCTCACTATAGTACTCGCGGACGGCACAATCATTAAGACGCGCCAACGCCCGCGGAAATCCTCTGCTGGCTACGACCTCACACGGATGTTCATCGGCAGCGAGGGCACATTGGGCCTGGTTACTGAGGCCGTGCTCAAAGTCACCGTGAAGCCACAACACACCAGCGTCGCTGTCTGCGCATTTGGTTCCGTTCGACAGGCTGCCGACTGCGTGTTCCGCGTTGTGGGCGCCGGTGTCCCGATCGCTGCCATTGAGATCCTGGACGATGTGCAAATGCAATGCATCAATGACGCGGGCATGACCAAGAAAGAGTGGAAAGCAGCACCAACACTTTTCTTCAAGTTTGCTGGCACCCCGAACGCTGTGAAAGAGCAGATTGGCCAGGTTCAGGGGCTGGCGAAGAAGGCCGGGTCCGTCAGTTTCGAATTTGCGCGCAGCGAGCAGGAGAAGGAAGATCTTTGGCAGGCACGCAAGGAGGCGTTGTGGAGTGTGGTAGCGAAGGGCGAAGGCGATGATATGGCCGTGTGGACGACGGATGTCGCGGTTCCAATTAGCAAGTTGCCGGATATTATCGAAGAGACGCAGTTGCAGATCAAGAAGAGCGGGTTGCTGGGGAGCATTGTTGGGCATGTTGGGGACGGAAACTTCCACTGTAAGCTATACACACCTCTCCCAGTCCATTTCGTATTTCGAACGCTTCCTCGTACCATGATTTTCCGCTGACAAGACATCACAGCCATTCTACTGTACAACAAGAAGACCGAACACGACACGGCCGCGACAATTGTACACGATATGGTGAAGCGAGCTATCGAGCTCGAGGGCACCGCGACAGGCGAGCACGGCGTTGGCCTCGTGAAGCGCGATTACCTAGCCCACGAGTTGGGTACGAACACGGTGGATGCGATGAGGAAACTCAAGCTCGCGTACGACCCCCAGTGCTTGCTCAATTGCGATAAGATTGTGAGGGTGCAGATGCCCAAGCCGGGGGAGGTGGAGAAATGGTAGAGAAGGCAGGATGATGTAGGATAGAGATTGAAGAGAAATCAGAAGTTAGGATACACAAACATATCACATCTGAGGATTTTAGTGTACTCGGTATATATGCATTTGTAGATCAAGACATCGCTGATGAAATATTGCATAGTGGATGATTTGATAGCAGCATCGACTTCTGGTCTTTGGCTCATTAGACCGAAAATACCCGCTCTGCCGCTAAAATCCACTTCCCGCACTGACCAAGCGTTCTCATCCGACGTCAAGCTCCATCTGAGGACGTCAACGCAATAACACTTGCAAACACCATGTGGTCGTCCACTCCAACCACAGCCTCCCAACCCCTCCAACATTTCAATGCCTACGCGCGCAATCAAGTCCATATTCTTTACGCGCTTCCACCATGAGAAAGGTGTCTATGCATCCAATCCTCAACCTCGAAAGCCGCCCAGCTAACCTCTTGCCCAGGCTCGCGCGTCCTGCACCAGATCCCCGAAGGCAGCATAACGCCCTCGCGCGCGCCGTCGGCGCTGGCGACCCCGCTCTTTGACTTCGACTCGGTGACGACGTACTTGATTCCGACGCAACAGTTCTGCGACCGCCTGCTCACCTTCTGCACCAACCACTACCGCGTCATCGGATACCCGGTCTGCATCCGCGAGGGCAAGTACTCGCGCAATGAGTTTATCTTCAACTTTGCGGTGGTTCTGGAGGAGGCGGTTGCGGATTGGGTGGCGTATGGGGAGGTGGTGAGGAAGTTGGGGAGGCTGTTGAGAGGGTTGGAGGAGCAGGGCGGGTTTTTGAGTAGCGAAGAGGAGAGGGTTTGGGAGGATGAGGGGTGGAGTGAGGGGAGGGGGGAAGGTGCTGGTGGGGGTGGGAGGCAGGGTGGGCTGGTAGCGTCTAAGGTGTATGCGCTTTGTGAGATGGTGTTGGAGGACCTGAACAATTATGCCGAATGCATGATACCTATTGGTAAGGCCCCTCTCCTCCCACCCCCTACATTTCTTGTTATTGATATACTGGAGATACAAAGCTGACGACAAACAGACGACTCCAACACCATCAACCTCAAGCTCTTCCCTACACATCCTCCTCCACCTCCCATCTACCCGCACCACGTCCCCCTCCTCACCATCTCCCTCGACTCCCTCACATCCCCCGTCTCCTCCGACCTCACACTCACGCGCGTTCTCCCGTTCATAAACGGCATCCACTCGGTGTCGCACATCGCGCAACTAGCTGACACGGATCTCTCGCTGACCCGAAAAGCCATACAGCACCTTGTCTACTACGGCTGTCTCATCCTCCTCGACATCTTCAGCTTTGGGGCCGTATACGCGCCCACTGCGGAAATGGGCTGGTTCGTCACAGACCAGAGCGTGCAGGAAGAATGTGCAAGGTATGTGCGCGTACCCCACATCCAGTTTGGAAAAGGCAGCATGAAGATGGGCAGCGAGAGCGAGAGGGGTGGTGCCGAGCGGACCAGTATAATCACCGAGGCCAGCCAAAGGAGCGACGTCTCCATCTCCTCTTCCTCCACCACCACCACAAACACTAACACAAATCCGAACATCGCCCTCAACCTCACAACCCCCACCACCATCTTCGACGCTCTAGACCACCCTTCCACCGGACCCAAAATTTCCTCTGAAACCCTGATCATGCTGTACGCCTCGCTGCGCCAAGGCCTCCCGCTGAAGTCGTGGGTTCTCGAGAATCTACCCTTACTGCATGGCATCGACATCCGCCGCTTCATCACCTTCGGCATCATCAAGGGCATCCTGTACCGCGTGCACAAGTACGCCATCGCGACGTCGACATTTCCAGCCTCGTCAAACCGTTCCCCCGCCGGAGGACTACCCCCGAGCCTGCCGTCGTCGTCGTCGGTGCATCGCGACTCGGACCAATCCACAATCCGCGGCACGCACACGCCCCAGCATCCTCATCCGTCCCAATCCCAGTCCCGACATCTCTCGCACAAGCCCTCGCTCGCGTCTACCGCAAACGTTTTCACGGCGCCCACGCCCCACGGACGACCGGACGAAGTCCAAGGTCCGCGGCTGGAGAGTCTGATTGACGAGAGAGATATCGGCGCTGGACTGCCGCTAGTCAAGTTTCTGGACGGAATGCATTGCTTTGATGAGATTTGTACCGAGCTGGGTTTGGGGGAGAGCGTGGTAGAGAAGAAGGTCAAGGGGGCGGGGGAGGTGCAGATTGTGTATCGGTAGGGGCTATGCGAGTGATGGGTTGGACAGATTGGAAGAATTGTATTCAGTTGGCTTGAGCATTGGCTCTCTGGATGACTAGATCGAACAATGTGATCTTGGACTGCATTGGATAGTTTCTACAATGCATTGCATCCTCTTGGGACACGATACCTACATAACACGACGAACTAACGAAGACTCCTTCACTTCTTTCCCCTTTTCCCCCTCCCAATAATTATCAAGAAAATGACGACATGGTCCCTTTTGTTGGTCCTACGCTCGATCCCGACGTATTCGTCCATGCAACTGAACTGCAAGCCTATCGTCCGGCAACTCCGTCCCATGGGAAAACCCCCGTTCAGCTATTTCAATTATTCCTCGCAAGGGAAAACAAAAAAATCAAACCCCCCAATCCACGCCAAAGAGCGACGAATGTCGAAAATAGCAGAGGCCAAGATGGAGTTCAAACGCCGGAACGAGGGAGAGCCAAGCCCTGCTCTTCCAGGCCCCTTGGCCAGCAGAAGTAGTGGCCACGACGCCACTTTCCTTCCAGGGGTCTCCGTATCTCGCGAAGCCGTCTGCCTCTACTGATACAAGTAGCGGCGAGAAAAAGTAGCGATGGTAGGTAGGGTCACGCAACGTCGACTCTCCGGACACCCTCTTCCGCCGGTGCCCTAGCAAAAGAGCGCGGGGAGAGGCAATAAGAAAGACGGGCGCTTTGGCGCGTGGAGGTCAAGGGATGCTCTGTTGAATTTTTTGCTCCCCCCGGGGGTAATGTTGTCCAGAGTCCGGTATCGACGTCGGAGCGTGCAGCTCCAGATGCCAACACCACCACGCGTCTGATTGGGGAGCTCTTGATTGTCGGGACGGTGTAGGGTTTAGATGACGCGGCTCTTTGGGGTGGGGAATGGCCACCGCGAAAATCAAGGGTGTTGGAGACTAGACGGGACGTGTATTTAAATATCTAGCTCAATCAGCAAATCTGTTGGCGGAAGACTCGGAGAGAAAGAAGATATTGCGTTGGTGGCTAATGCGTTCTGTTACTATGACGAGGTTTGTTCGAAATGGGAGAAGGGGGAAAGGCATGGGGTTGGCCCTTGCATGTTGATTGGCTCAATACCTCTATCTGGAGGGTGGAGTTCGATGAGCACACCAATCGACGGAGGCTTACTCAAAATACGCTGCGACACCTTCCAACTGGCCCCTGATCTCCAGCGTAGCGGACCAGGTGCTAGACGAGAACGGTGTAACAGGCCGCGGGAAGATAGCCAGCATATGTTGAACACCATACAATAGGCGACGAAAAGGGAGGCCAGCTCAATGATCCTAGAAGAGCATACGTCAACTCTCAGTGTTAAACCTGTATATCGGGGTGTAAATTGCTGGCTACCACATCGTCATGGTGATTGTTGGGGTCGCATACGTCTTATCGTTCTTTTTTAGGAATGAATGCACTTTCGGTCCCACCACACCCACAGGATAAGGCAAACAAACCGGCATAATTCAATTGATCCTCGGGGTTCCAAAGAGCTTCATCTCTATGGTATTACTTGCATATGCGAGGGGTAGATGGAGCTTGTTAGGGGTTAGAAATATTGTGAGCTCAAGCAAGAGATACACCATGTGCAACGTAAGCTGATACCATAGCTGCTTTTGATCAAGCACAAAGAAATAGGAGCCACATGACAGGCGTACGTCTGGTTGTGGTGTGCGAGTAATGTTGGGATGGTCCGTGCTCACCAATGCTTTGCCTTATTGCCTGTATTTCCGACGAATCATCGCTTCCGTGAGCTCGCCTCATATAGCTCAGCATGCATAATCCGGTTGAACCACAGTCGAGCACGCTGCCGAATCTAGGATCAGGCTCCATGCAATTCTGAACATCCAGTGTTGGGGGGGATGCTTTCCGTGTGGCAGCATGGGAGTGGTGTTAGGAGCCAGAGTGCCAAAGTCGACTGTAACTGATAACTGTAGACAGCGATTGATGATGTTAGAGGCGAGAAATCTAGTTAGCAGACAGGCCAAAGTATTCTGCTAGCTTGTAAAGTATTTCATAGAGAATAGAAACTCATCCATTGATAATCATAAAAGTAAGTAAGAAGAAGGGTGTACAAAGAAGAGAATGAGACAATATATCCAGTGCACCATGAAACCGTGATCTAACCAGGTAAACGAAGAATATTCACACTATAGTGAGTGTCGAGGGTATATCGCAAGTAAATCATCCAAAAAAACCCAATCCAATATTATAAGAGAGAATAGGCATATCTTAGCGTTAACACGTCGTTGATACTGATGTAGATTAGGCGTTGATAATGAGGTTTCGCTGTCCAGTATCTTCAGGGAAACTTCCAAAGACGAATCGGTAGAGGTCGCGCATCCATGAGAATTGTTCGCTCCGCGCCATCCACTGCACTGCCCTGCCTATCTCGCTAGCAGTGAGTCGACGCAGTGGGAGGAGATGCGCAGTTCTTAGCGTCGGGTCTGTTAATACAAGCTTCTTGTAATGTTCGAATAGCTTGCTTTGCCAAGGGATAGCCCCGAAGCTGTTAGACGGAAGAGATCTGATGAAGTCGGGAAGTGGTGTTTGGCGCGAGTAGCCGGTGTTTATGGCAGCCTTCAAAATCAAACCCTTCAGGCGGATGAGGTTCGGGTCTTCGCGGCCTGCCGTTGCTGTTGATGAAGTGTGCACGGATTGCGAAGAGTCAGAATAGGTCGACAAACTGGAGGCCGCCGATGACCAACGGTCGTGAGTACGGGTTTGTCCCGCCTCTGGTCCTAGAATCAGGATGTTTGGAACATTGGGCTCATCTGCAGGTGAAAACTCTTCTTCGTGGTCATCGAAGATTGTGGTTGGGGTCTCGGGCTGCATTGACGTGTGCTGTCTCATAGATACGGCAGAGTGGTAGGATTCGTTCAAGCTTGACGCATGCATCGTCGAAGAGCGTCCAGACATTTCAGAAAGGGTGATATTGGAGTGTGTCACAGAAGCGGGGGGAGCGAATGTGTACTGAGAGGGCCGTGGGGTCCCGCGCTCAGGCCGTACCTGTGTCCAGCCTTCCCGGAATAGATCACACAGTTCCCAGCACGCCTGAATAGCCGATCCAAGCAGTTCTTCGTCTGGGACTTTGCCATCACGACTATTCTGGCGGATGGTGAACAACATCTCGGCTAGCGACCAGCACGCATGAAGGAGCGCATCTGTTTCGTCGGGGAGTGAGGTTCGCTGCTTCATTAAGCGATGACATAGTGTCAGGTAGAAATCTAGAGTTCGTTCCCGAAATGCTTCTGGTAGGTTTCGGTCGTGTGCATTGTAGAGATGGTTATTGAGTTCGAAGCTGACTCTCAACACCGAGTCAGATGTTTCGTCTTCACGCTGTCGCACTTCAAACAGAGCCTGGCAAAAGTCACGGCAGAGTTCCAACGTTGGCTTAATCTGCGTCTCGGGGTCCTCATTCCTGCTTTCGTAGAGTTTCTGGCAGAGTCGCCAACAGGTTCTCCAGGCATGTTCTTGAGTATCGGCCCGGGCTCCGGAGAAGTGGAACATTCTTTGGCGATGGTGTTGACTTAGCTTTGCCAGCGTGTTGCACAGTGTCCAGCATTCGTTTAACGCGTTTTTCAGGGCAGCGACTTCTTTCTCGGTTTCGTTTATCCCATGCAAGGCTTCGCCCATGGTCTGCGAGCCCATGGACAATGTCGAGATTTGTCCTGTTTGGGATTCGGATGGCAGGCTATCATCTTGCTCGAATGTTGAGGTGGAAGCCGTCTCGGAGATGTAGTTGTCTTCAGTCTCGGCAATGTCTATCAAAGTCAGAAGTGGCCTATCACTGCTACGCCATGACTTACCTGCGAGGCTGAGGCTGACCCGCGAACTTCGTCTCTTCCGATCTTCCTCGAAATCCTGGCGCGTCTGTGCGCGTGGTGTTGTGCGATCGGGCGACCCGGATGGGACAGCAGTGTCAATTGGGTGCGTGTATGTAGAGTTGTGCTGCGACTGTTCAGCCATCATCGCCTCGCCCAAAGCAACATGAGCACGACGCACCTTGTCGTCCGGAAGCATGTTCGCTTCAGGCGTCTGCGGCGACACCACAGCGGTCTGATCTGATGTGGTCTCATTTGAAGATGCAGCGGAGACGGTCACCCGATTCTACCCACGATGTCAGCGCCTAGGCAGTGCAACCGTAATCAAGACGACACTCACAAATGTTTTGAAGTGTGTAGGCGCATGGATGACGGATTGAGGCGCGTCGTCGGAGTCGGCCCGGACGCGCGGGGGAAGCTGCGTGTCCAGTCTAGAGGGCTGCGGGGCCGTTAGAACGCTGTGAGGTATTCAACGCGAATAGCTCTTGGCCTCGTACCTTTGTCTGGCCGTCCTGGCTCGCGGGACTGACGATGTCGTCCATGCCCGGCGACCTGGTGTCGCTCAGCGCACTCTCGGTAATCTCGTTCTCCTGCTCGTCATCCTCGATCTGTGGTGCTGGTTAGCCACGTCCAATGCCGGGTGTTCAGACGACGTGTACCTCAGTGCCGTTGGTGCCATTGCTGTCGACGGGCGAGGGGTCGACGGTGGCAGGGTAGGGACTCGGCGGGGGAACCAGATGGTCTGAGGACCTGCGGGTTTCCATTAGCGCTGCGATGCAGGCACGACACGGAGGCGGCGCACCTATTTGAGTAGATGTGCGCGAAGTTCCCTGGTGAGCTCGGCGAGTCGGTATAAGGGCTGAAGGACGAGTTCAGGCCCGTGGTCGGAGACGGCATGAGCTGGGTGGCGGTGGCCATGCCTCGCGGTGCCTCAGGTCAGGCACGACGGCGTCGCAGCGCCAGACTGCGGCGGTCTCCAAACTGGCTGCCTATCAGTGAGCGGTCGCAAGGCTGAGCGCTGAGCTCCCCTGGGAGAGAGGCGAATCAAGAGGGGGGGCGCGAGGGGACGACGTTGGAGATGCAGCGCGGGCGAGCAGAGGGGGCGCCGGGGGGCCGTACAAATAGACGTGTCGGCTGGGAGCTTGGATATGTTTTGTTTCAATTGAGCTTTTGCCTCGCGTGGAGTAGCCTGGGCCGTCGACGCTGGTGTCACGGTGGAGGATGGGCGAACTCCACATGCTCGCCGGCCCAGCTGTCGTGAGCGCGCCCCTGCCTGCCGCTGCTCTTGGCCGTGAGACGCCAATCAGGCCTGCAGCACGCATCAAGCCTTGGGAGATCGAGCGTCTCTAAGCGCCGGTGGGTGAGGGCTAGGCTGCGGCACCCGCTTAGCCTTCACTCGCCCTCTGCCCATCACCGTCCGAGCACGGCGAGCAGCGCTGCTGGAGGCCCTGGATGTCCCGCTGGCCTGGGCCGTGGAGATGTTTGGGACCCGTCCAGCAGCCACTGCAAACGGCCGCCCTCAACCTCGTCCTCCGCCGCCTCCATCCCGGCCTCTCCAAAATCTCCGGCACTGAGTCGCCATCTGCCATCTCCCCCCCCTCCCAGCGCCCCCGGATTCGCCAATGCCAGGACGGCCTGGACGAACGGTGCACTGGCGTGCTTATGGCAAGCCGACCTTCACCGGCAGTCTCAGCACGAGAGCGCTGCACGCACTAATGCACACGCACACATCCTCGACAGAGCCAGAGTGCTAATCATGTGTCGCCCTGGACTCTGGCAGCAGCCCTGTAGCCTTGCTGTGCCGCACACGACAAACAATGTCCCCCCGTCTGACCGTGCGATTCATTTTCCCAGCATCACCCCCAACGTCGCTGCGTCGACGTGGCCGACTCGCGCCAAATGGATGACACTCCAGTGTGACGGCTGACTGGGACCGCCGCACCCCCAGCAACACCGCTGGTATGTAATTGCATCGCGGCAGAATCGTTCCTTGGGGATTCCGTAGCACGGCGATCGTCAACACCACGCCGCCTAGCTCCTCGAATACCAACTAGACATGGCGTTCCAAAAGCACCTGTGGGGGCCTAAACGCCGCACAGCTGGCCTCGCTGCATGTCCACTTTTTCTCCCGCTCCAATTGATTGCAATCGCCCTTTCTTTTCTTCTCCTTCTTTTTTCCTCGTCCCGCTCTCTGCTCTTCCAATTGAAGTGAAATGTCCCTGTGCCGCCGCCGCCGCGCATAATTACCCGCGTTGGTTGGCGTTCTAAATGAGGACCTCGCGCGCCATGGTGCCACACAATGCCCTCCGAGTTGACTCGCATATGTGAGGTCTCAGGTGACAAGCAGCGGGCTGCAGCTTCGGTCCAGCGCTCCCGACGTGGGCCGCGAAGATTGCTGAACTTGTGAATGGAGAGCGGGGTCAAGATCTGACCCTTTGTTCTCTGATATCAATGCAGATTTCGTCCCGGTGGCATATGTCACACCCCAATAAGCTTTGGGTCTCTTTCTCTCCCAAGGCGAAAGCTAATGTCCTATGGTTCTAGTCTTAGCATCAACGCCACTTTCGGTATCCACTCTCTATTTCTGTGCTTTGTTAGACACGATCCTTGGCGTCGGATGCCAGCAAACAGCCCACTAGTGTCCTGGTAGGACTGTGGGCGCTTACTGCTGCCGTGTCTTTGGTAACCCTCGCAGCAGCCAACATCTCTAAATCTGCATCCGCAAACGGAAGCAATAGAGCAGATGGGGCACATCGTCTCTTGACACATGCTTTCTTATTCGGTCAAAGCTCCAAGACACTGTCGGTCCGCTATTCTACGCGAAGCTGAACAACAAATCAGACTACGGAAGGAGTGTTAGGAGCTCCGGCTGCTACTGTCAAAGGATTTCCGCCCGACCTCTTGCTCTTGCCCACATCGAGTCATTAATCAGTCCGTGGCGATGGACTTCGACTTCTGAGCAGAATCTGATCATGAGGAGTTGGTGAGCACGAACACACCGCTTCTCAGAGCCACCAACAGTACTTTTGTTTTTCCAGTGGCATCATAGGGCTGATTGTGATCAGGCAGCCCGTGGTTTTGCCAAACACTGACTTCATAATCTCGCCCCGTCCCTTTCCGCTCTTCCACTGTTATCTCTCACCAATAAGCCCAATTAATCTTCTTGCCGTCCCTACCTCGCTTGGAACACGGCTGTGACTTTGCCGCGAGTTACGCCTCAAACGCACTGAGTGTGAATATCAACTTCACCGTTCAGATAGTAGCGGGCCAGGATCTCGAATGTTGGCATGCAGCAACTCCAGAACTTAGACTAACGTTGATATTGGGGCACCGCCCGGAGGATCAATAAGGTGTTGTTGCACAGCATTGTGTCGCTACGCGCTGCTCGACTGCCAATTCGGGTGCTCATGTCTCATCCCGGCACAGTAGGGTCTCGCCGCAATAACGACATGAATATATGCTTTACTGATACCGTCATGTAACAAGCAAACACATCATGTAGCGCCAGAAGAGGTCTAACGAATGAAGGGACACAGATTTGCTAGCGCTGGAGACGCATTGAAACTCACCGACGCAAACACGGTCGGGCACGCATCGTCACGAACATTAATGCAGGCACAGCCTTTGTTCTGCGTAGAAAAAAGTTCAATCCCGGCGCTAAAGCTGGCATGAAGTGTCCCGTGGACTTTTCATCTCTGGTACGCTAGTTTGTCCGCCGAGTTAGCGCTCCGACGGTCGCATGGCAGGTTCCAATCGAAGTGACCTCCTCTCACATCCCCTTTCAGCTTTCGCCTTGTTCATCTCCTGAATCACGGCCAATAACTTATCCTCATACCTTTGGCTCGGCGAGGTGAGATTCCCTCAGTCCGCGGCACTGTTGGGGAACTCCGAGCCACTGGAGAGAGCTGGGTCTACCCCCGGGATGCTGGTAAGAGGATTGAGTGTTGACCGCTTCTTCAGAACCTCGCCGATGAGCCCCTCACCGTCTTACTCTCGAGATTGTTCAGTGTGCTAACTACACGGTATGATTGTTTAGGTTCTCACTGCTCGAATCACCTCGTTCACGCGCTCTCTAACCCCTTATCCTACCCTCCGCTCTACCAATACGCGGTTTTGCTGTTAGACCAGCCTCTTTCCCCTCGATCGTTTCCACATAGGAGTGACAAACATAATGCGGGCTTGCTTACAATCATGTTGAACCATGGAACTGTTTCGGCGCTTGTCTCACGCTATCCAGCTTCTGGATTCGTCACAACCCCGAAGATTCTATACCATCAAAGGACGCCAAGCTTTATTGATTTGTAGTCCCCGTTCATTTGCTCTGGAATATTGTTCAGGATATACGTAGCGCAGTCTTGCATACTCGACTCGACCTTGCATAGGTCTGATCATTTGAGATCACCTCGAGGAACGAATGCGGATTATAAGTACTGTAGTTGCTAGATATAGAGTCGTAGGCTAGCATGTATCTCAATCTTGTGCGAGGAGTAAAGTAACCACATGTGTTTCTTTTGTGCTTATATCTGGCGCCGATGTGCTGCTCAAAGAAGCAGATCCGAGCATAATTTGTGTCATCGAATAGTGCATCGGCCCCAAGTCGACACTTTCCGTTCAGCAGGAGAAAGACACGCGACTAGAAATCAAGGACCAGATCCAGTTATACGCCGCCAACCATTTTCTCACACATCCACTAGTATCTCCAGCACCGCAACCGACCCGTGCCTTTGAGCCCGTGTGGAAACGTGAGCCAGATGAAGTTATCCCCCAACAACGTCGCGGTCCGTTTGAGGCACCCCGACTCCCAGTGGGACCAGCGATTTATTGGTGGCGGTTATCGTCCCTCGATACCGTTTACCGTGACCGGGCTGGGGCACATCGTAGACGTAACCCCGCTGGACAAACTGAAAAAGAATGAAAAAGAATGAAAAAGAACAAAAAAAACCCCAACCCGCCGTGCTGACCGCGGCATTCGAACTGCCGCCCCTTGCGTGTCAGCCCCAAATCCTAGTTAGTTGCAAGGCGCCCTCCCGAACGGACAAGTTGAGGCTCTCTGCTATTTTCCGATATCAGATCTTCTAAACTATTAGATATATATACAAGAGGCAGTGAGATTCTTAGGTGTGTGCGATGAGTGGAGCTTGGGATGTTTTTAGGTATATTTGAGCACGGTGCGGGATTTGTTGCGTCATCAACAGAGTTGCTTTCACTTCGGACGAGGCCTCATTCCCAAGTCCTCGGCTCACCCTTTTCGAGCCTCTAGATCTTCGACATGGCGATATTGGCTTGCATGGCCTACTCTCCTCCTCTGCTCGTGTGGGCATTCGTGGTGTGGAAGTCGGTCTGTGTGGTATATCAGTAGCTAGCTGGGTAGGTGTGTTTGACACGCTGCCAGTGATGAAATAGGACGAAGCACACTCGAGAAGGAACCGGGGATATAGAGAATTCAGTGTAGATAAGGGAGTAGCAAGTAAGGGAATATACCACATACTAGACAACCTTATACTCCAAACTCTTCGTCGGCGCACTCTAATTGCGCGCTATGGCTGCACCAGCATGACCTAGAAATGCTAGTCCACCTACATCTTCAGCGTCCCATACTTCCTCTCGACGCCTTGAACTCCCTCTTCGCTGCTCCCAATTTCGAATCCATCTCTAGTGTCCCTTTGGGTCAAGACGTAGTGTTGTCGCTAGTAGGAAGGAAGAGTAGATTTACCACTGGTCAAGGTGAAATACGGGAAGCGACGAGAAAAGGAAAGGTTGTCAGTAGTTGTCGAAATCAATAATGATCAGATCGTTCTTTTGTGTCTGATTCGTGGGTACGAAACTCTTAACAATCATTATCGACGGTTACGTCGTTCGAAGGAACCCCTTGCACGAGGGCTGGTCACGGTTCCTACGTCTGCCCAGAAGCAGATAGAAATCATTACACACGGCCCTACTCCAAGATAATTATTAGGAGATGTAGACCCCCCAAAAAAGAAAGCTTTTCAAAGAATAAAAAAGGGATGCGCACGTAGTAGCAAAAGCCGCCAAGCAATATATACACAAAAGAAAATGCAAAAAAGAAATGTTATAACGACACCTGAGTGATTCGAACACTCGCTCCCGAAGGAACGGGCTTAGCAGGCCCGCGCGTTAACCACTCCGCCAAAGTGCCTTAACTTGATGGAAGTAATTGAGAAACATACAATATATATACTACAATATTTTGAGTGAATGAGTTTGCGCGGGGCTATCTCGCCACGGCTGCCTAGTGGGGCCGAATTCACCAACAAAGCTAGCGATGCTTTGCAACGCATCGAGGCAAGTATCCACGTCTAGCGTAATTCTACAAGACGCTAGCTATTGGCCCATCCCGTTCCACCCCCTGTCAGTCGCGAAGTTTCGAAAAATACAATCCTTGGACACGCTGTTGTCTGTCGACTCGGACGCTCCAGTCCTTTTATTTAAGGGACACAATATAATGTAGTAGGCTTTCATTTGAGGAAGGACAAAGCGCGAAGTCATCAGCACTGGTTTCGCACTCTGGTGTACCAAGCGAAGGTCATTTGCAAATTTTTTCATCATCCTATAAATCGCTAAATCACGACAACAAAGCGGACCAACGCACTACAACTACCGCCTCCCGATCTTCCACCGCCGCCTCCAGTAGCTCACGGCCCGCCGAAATTTCCCTTGCACAGTTATATAGGTAGAATCTATCGTGTGTTCTTCTTGATCTGGCCCGCTTCCCTGCTGACATAATCATAGACCTCATTGGCCGAGCTAAACACTTGTGGCATGGCTTGCGTCTGGAACTTAGCACAGCTCTCGACCAGACCTCCCTTCACCGAATCCGCTTTCCGCCCGGTATAGTATGTGAATGAAGCGGCGACGTTGTCGGTCAAATTGACGTACTGCCCATTGAATGCGTTGCGCGGACTTCCAAGGCCGTTTAGCTGCGGGTATGTTGCCAGGTCGTGGACCGAAAGATCTGATGGGGAGCAGAATGTCGCCGGTGCATTTGGAGTCGCGAGATTGCTAAATGTGAAGATGCGCGTTTGATCATTGGGGTAGGCTCCGGTTTGGTCGAAGTAGTTCCCTGATACCAATACTGAGGACATGTTGTAGATGCCCATGTTGTACTGGAAGTCGGGCATATACTCATCGCGCTCGTCAGCTTTGAGTGGTGCATGGAGGCTTGTTGCATTTGCATCGAACAGCGGCGCCTTGTTGTTGTAGTTGGAGAAGACGTTGTTGACGATGTAGAATGTTCCGAAGCGCATCAGTGGATTGCGACTCATCGAATTAACAAAGTGGTTTCCGAAAACGGTAAATCGCATCTTGCCAATGTCGCGCGGGCCTTCTTTTTCACCACCTCCCCAGAGTAAGCTCTTGTGATGGTTGGAAACGACGTTGTGGCTAAAGGTGATATTGTCTGAACCATCCTCCACGTCAAACAGTCCATCGTAGCGGTCGACTTCCCAGCCCCAGAGAAAAGGGTCGGGAGCAACTGCTGTCGGTCCATCTTCGAAGATGTTGCCATCTAACCATGCGTTCGTTGTTGTGACAAAAGATACGGCGTCGTAGCGTGCATTCCATGATCCTGGGTACGTCTCCGGTGCTGGAAAGCAGTCTCTGGGAGGGCTGATGCGTATATTTCGGATAATGATATTCGAGCGACTGTTGAATATGAGGCCAACGCCGTTGAGATACGATTTCGAGTCCCAGCCGATCAGGGTGACATTTCCTTGGGCATCGATCGACTCCCAGCTCTTCTGCACGTTCTGTGCTATTCCTCGCCAGCCCTAACAATCAATCAGTGGGTTTACGTCTGTGGAGAAAGAGAAACTCCACATTCTGCCGGTTCAGCAGACTTAGATACTCGGATGCGTTCTGGCCCTCGAATTTCTCACCGGCCGCAACGGCCGCTTTCACTGCATCTGTGTAGGTCGTGTTCCTAACATACAAAGGTAAGATTAGCGCATTTCTGATATGTAAGGAGTTGGTACTCGGCCCTATTTTTGCTGCAAGGCTAGTGAGATGCTCCGACTTTATAGCAAGACATCAGCCTCACATCCCAGGCTTAACTTACATGGCCATGAGATACAACGTGAAGTTGTACTTGGGAACATTGCTCGTGTCGATGTAGTACTGGCAATCTCCCGACTTTGTTTCGTTGATCTGATTGCCTTTGATCTCACCTTTCACATAGATCGTGCGAGGAGTCGTCAGCCTCAGTGCCGTCCTCAAATCCATCATGTTTTCCACAATGTAAGTTGTCTCTTTGGTCGGAGTGCCACCCCCAGTGACTTTGGCGCCAAACCCAAACGGCTGACGGTCTGGGAGAATCGGTGTCGACTCAATGTGTGAACTACGAGGGCTACCAACTGCCGCCGCAACCGAAGCCAATAGGCCCAAGACTTGCATACATCGCATCGTGAAGAGATTGAGCGACGTGAATATAAAATTGGAACGTCCAGCATAGGATTAAGTACTGTTAAATATTTCGCGAGAATATACCTTGTCCGACTTAGTCGTCCATTGGTGGTATCGCATAAGTGAATTAGGCCGAAGGAATATGGACCGGCGAAGCTAATCCCAATTTTGCCTTCTAGAACTATCAGTTTCTCCGTCTCTTAAATGCAGGAAATGCGGCAAATCGCGACCAGGGTTGATGTCCCACTAGTTCGTCATATAGATTGGACCCTGCTAGAAGATCGACATCGGGTTTAACAGCCAGATACTGCGTGTTGTCCTTGCGTTAGTGTTCTACTGTACTCCAAAATAAAATAAAAGTAGGCCAAGTTCTACAGTGATAGGAACGGAAGCACCTTGTAGTTCGTCTGGGTGGTATTTATCATATTAACCCTAGGCACCAAAAGAAGAAATATAATTAAATAATGAAACGCTCTATAAGCAGCTGAAATTGAAATTTTCACCCCTAAGCCTTGGGCAAAGATGTCTACGAGATTAATTGATGTTATACCAAAGATTTTTCATTTCTTTAGAGTGGATGCTATAGCAATAGAAGTGTCTAGCTGTGATATGCATTTACGAAAGAACGACTACTAGCATGGCTACTTACACGCGTGAGCCTTGTTAGCTAGCTCTCGAGATAGTTGATAATCAATGGTTCTTCATTGAAAGTGTGTGGAATGCGTCAGAAATGTCGCTCTGGGATGTGCTCACATATAATACATCGGGCCGTCTTCTGAGCGGGCAATTCATGATGAATCAATATCAATAGTAGCTTCCTGGTGAGAGTGTATCACAGCAATCATGTCCGGCGGGAGGTATGTGGTAAGCTACGATTGGTGTACATTAGTTCTATAAGCAAGGATACAAGACATACCTTGCATCTGATATGCTCCCCCTGGCAAGTACAGAAAAGATATGTACACTTGTGTTATGTCATGCCTTGTCGAATTCGATGCAAGGGGAAAGGACACATAGCTTCTTGCTGAAACTAATGATCCAGGAGATTACAATCAAGCAACTTAGATCAATAGATTTAAGTAGAAATTATCAGGCGCCTTCGATACAGTCAACTGAGGGTCGATTTTACCACATTAGTCGTCGATTGGTTATGTGTATTAAGTAAAAAAGCTCTGGCCTGTATCGCATCCCAGAATGACTCTTTCTTCCAGCTCTAGTTTTCGATCCCCATTGGTCTTCATGGCAGATGAATGAGGCCAGCGCGATGGAGCTTTGGAATGGGATCGTGCCACCCATGGTGCAACCGCTTGATACTCAGGCTTCATTCCACACCAACCGAATTGATCGTTCAGCGACAGAAGCTTGATGTTGAAAATCTGTTTGGGAGCTTATCGGATGTTCCAATTTGCTTTTTCCGTGAGTCTTTTCATTCCTATCCTTGCAGTAGTAGTAATTAAGAGTGCAGCAGCTGTCCAATCGCACCATTACCTAACGTTCCCGTCTCGGAGACTAAATTAATATAAAGAGGGCTTCCTGTGAAGAAAAATAGGTCATTCTTTTAGTGACCAGAGTACTCAGAATACAAGACTTTCCTAACCAAACTGGTACCTCTTGCTTACTATCTCCTATTCCTCCAGCACTCGCATTATGAACAAACGATCCAAGTATCGAAAGGCTTCAGTGAACATGGCATCCAAGCAGCTGGCTTCTCTCTCTCCGACAAAACCTCGCTTTGACCCACAGGAACGTCGACTGAGTCGTTTTTACGAGCCCCTCATCCTGCTATACACGTTGGGGAGCACGAGAGGCGAGCATACATGTGCCGTACCCCCCCAAGAGGATATTGCTCATTTGCCAATCAAAACTTTGAGACGGAGATTCCTCAGCGAACTGGCATACATGTGTGATTTCGATAAGGGTGGTGAGACGGTCACCGCTATTGGGTTGGAGTCTACGCCGCAAAGATATATCTTTTGGGTGGCTTCAAATTCATGCCCAAGAAAGAAGATTGTCCCATTCTTAGAGTCACTCCTAGCCGAGTTGAGAGACTCGTCAGCCGCCGTGGACCTTGCAACGCCGGGAGAAGCTTTCCGTATAGCTTCACAGTGTATTGCCTTTGCAACTCCAAGAATCAAGAAATACAGAAGTCATCTAAGACCATTGCTCCAGAGATGTCAAGAACATCTCGCTAAAACAGAACGAGATGGCGGTACGTTTGACTGCTGTGCTTTTCTGCCCACGCCGTTGAGACATTCCCAAAAGACTGACATTCTCTATTTAGTAACGGGTCTTGCTGAATGGCTAAGACTTTGGGAGGGTCAATTAAGCCCTATGGACTTGTGTCGCTTCGCCTACGATAACCGGAAGTCTAAATTCATGCGTACCCTCGCAAGATTGAGTACGGAGCCTGCTTATAAGAGCAACGAAGATGCAATACATCGCGCCTTCGGGTTGATAAGGCATTACATCGGACGGCTAGGGCATCATTTTCGAGCCGTCAATGAGCTTCTCTCATGTACGTCGAGGCTTTCTGAGCTGCTCCACGACTTTGAGGTCCGCAGAATTCCTACACCACCGAAATCCGTGCTGCCTCCAGCAGACGGGAAGACAAGACTAGAAAGCATTATTGTCCGCATGTTACCGGCCAACTCTCCAGACCTTGGCCGCTATCAACGAGCGCTTGCAGATATGGACACTAAATTCCAATTGTCTCATCGTTTCCTTGATAAATACACAGATGACGGGTTGAAGCCGCGCGTTCATGCCGAGATTCAAGTCTTGGAACAGTTCTACGGGAGCAAATTATCCTTTGCAGGCGATGATCCCTTCATCGCATGCAGCAAACCAGCTTGCTTTTGCTGCCTGCTCTACTTCCGATACCATCCAGGACATTTCGTGGAGCCGACTTCGCATCTCAAGATATATTTGAACTGGCGACCCCCCGATATCAATGATGAATACGACATCGTCGGCCAGGAACGCCAGAGAGATATTGTGAATTCGATGACTCGAGATGTTCGAAAAGAGGCCCTGCGCCAGATAGCTGAGAAATCCGAGCCTCAAGCCTGGCACCCGGACTCACTGACCGGAATCACAGAGTCCGCTCTGCATGAGCAAGGTCATGGGCCATTGAGAGAGATCTGGGAAACACTTCCTGTTGTAGTAGATCCTATGGAACTCCCGGCAGGAAGTGAAGGGCCGTCAACAACAACAGAGTTTGACTCTTCCTCGCCAATGCTTCATGACGTGGATGTGGTGGATCTCAGTACTGACTCTGGTCATCGTAACGGGTACGAAGAGTCCCCACAGGAGTCTCAACCTATCTGTTACAGTTTTGAAGATGATTCTGAAGAAGAAGAAGGAGGAGTACTGCTGTCAACGTGTGTTTTAGCTTGACGCCTCTCCCTTTGGCCAATTTCTAGGGCTGGAAGACACTATGTTCTTTCCATTGATGTATTATCCTAAAATTGTTTCACGCGCAGACAGACAACAAACAAGATTTCGGAGGGCATCATGGGAAGAGTTCTGGAAAATATCTTAAGAATATCAGAGCGAGGCGGAAAGACAGGGTGATATACACAAACAAGACCTTACAGAGTCGAACTTTAGTCAGGGGATAAGTAGGAGATAAATGGATCTATGTATAATAAGTTATTTCAATCTCACCATATACACTGCATTGAGAAGTACTTATCTACAGAACGATAAATCCAGCATTATATCCGAAAGTAGACGCGCACTTGAACTCGTAGCATTCACAAAACCAAGACATCACATCGTCACACTACGAAGAGTCAAAAATATTAAAACCGTTTGAATGCAATGTATTGTTGTCTGTCGACAGGTATCCCGCCAACCCCCAACCGTGAAGACCAAAAGCGCCCTCGAAACGACCAGATCATAAATCGTGAACATGTATCAATCCAACCAACCCAATGCAATAGCCCGGACGCTCTATGCATTAGTTATATTAGACGCTCGAAAGACAACACCATCAACACCGCCAAATGCTTCCGAGACGCCTCGCTTCATGATGGAAAGACATAGTCCCCAATAAACCCCAGCCAAAATTGCCAGTTTCGAGAGTAATGTGGAGGTGCGTAGACCGCGTCACATGCTCAAACGAGACAGATACTTACCAACTTACCGGTGCGCGTAGAGTCGGTGATAGGCTCCGTTGCGCAAGCCGTGAATGTTGTTGTTAGTTGTTAGTTGTGAGCCCGCTGCTCCCTTCGTCCCCTTTCCTTCGTCATCCCTGCGCTCTCTCTAGCGGATGGTCTGCTGCTTGACAACGCTGGCCTTGGTCGACGCAGAGCCTGCGGCTACAATAGAGGGCTGTCCAGGCTTCTTCTCGAAGATCTTCCAGAACTTAAGAGACTCGTCCGCAGCAGCGGTGGCGAGCATCTGGCCATCGGGGCTGAGGCAGCTGTGTAGGACGCGAGACTCGTGGGCGGGCACCTCCATGTTCTTTACGCCAGATGGGTAGCTCCAGATGGAGAGGCTGTTGTCGGGGAAGCCGCCGCTGCTGACAATCTCCTTGTAGTGGGTGCTCCATCGGAGACTGGTGACCTGGGAGTCGGTTGGGATGTGGTTGATACGAGCGCCGGTGGTGGTGTTCCAGAAGTAGATTTGTCGGTCGTTGGAACCACCTCCAGTGGCAAGAAGGTTGGATTGCCAAGGGCACCAGGACAGCGCCTTGACGGCAGCACGGTGGTTGGTCTTGGTGAACTTGGGGGCGCTGAGAGAACGGGCGTCCCAGATGTTGACAAGGTTGTCGTTTCCGCCAGTTGCGAGCTGGGCTCCGTCGGCACGCCATTCCAGGCCGCAGACCTCACCAGTGTGTCCGGAGAGCTCGGCGACCTTGTGCTGGGCGATGCGGACATCGTGGTTGTAGACGAGGCCGGAGCGGGCGCCGGTGGAGAGAATGTGCTTGTTCCAGCCCATGACACCAACGCGGGTCTCGTGGCCGATCATGCTGCGGAGTTTGGTGCCCTCCTCAACGTCCCAGATCTGGACCTCACCCGTGCCGAGGCCAACACCAACGTAGGCGCCATCACCTGACCACTTCACTGAGGAAATGTAGGTGTCGGTCGGGCACTCAAGAAGAGAGGAAACGGTTCCAGAGTCGGCGGACCAGACATAGACGGAACGCTCAAGTCCAATGGCGACCTGGTTGCCTGAAGACCAGTCCAAAAGGTTGAGGTAGTAGTCGTCAACGAGACCTGGGGCATCGAGAACCCGCTCCGGTGCTGAGGGAATGCGACGACGGCTCTGTGCGTTGAGGCCACTGGCGGGCTTGAGGGGGCGGTTGTACTGGGATCGGAGGTCGATGGGCTTCGATGACTCGGGGGGAGCAGGCTTGAATGCAAGAATGCGGGTGTTGACGCTGACACCGCATGCTGATGCAAGTGACGACTGATACGCGACGGTGTCTGGTGCAGGCTTTCCCTGAGGCCTGTCGTCCTCGTCGTCATCTCCAAGGCTCAGGGCTTCCAAGGACAAGGTGGCATCCTCTTCTGATCCACGGCCGCCCATGTCGAAAGCGCTGGCGGCATTGGCGAGCACGGAGGAGCCCTCGCCGGTGGCTGAGCTTGACTTGGGTCGCTGGTTGAGGTCGAGCTTGCCCGAGCCGACGTTGCAGATGGCATCGCTTGCTGTGCGGTTGGGGATGAAGCGGTCGGCGGCGTTGTAGGCGATCCTCGTCTTGGTGGGCCGGGAGCGGATACCGCCGTCCTTCTTAGCCTTTGCAGGCGTCTTCCCTGTTGTGCCGGTTCCAGTCAGGGTCCAGTCCGACACGGTGGGCTCGATGCGGCGTGGGGAGTTTGCGACGCGGGCGATGTTCGACTTGGGCGACTCGCGGGCGATCTTGGAGATGGAGCGCTGGAAGCGGGACATGAGGTTGCCGCCGCCATGGATCGACTCGTGTGGGCCATTGACATCGGGCGTCTGTGTGCGTGGGGTGCGGGGAGAGGGCGTCAAGGGCATCCGACCGCCAGCGGTGCGGGTGGAGAAGACCGACGAGCGGCTCTTGACCGGGGTCAGGATGGCTGGGCTGGCCATCGCTGCTTGGCTCCTCTACTGTAGACGGGTAAGCCAAGAGTCGTTGGAGAAGGGGGGTGGTGCCGTACAGTATGGTTTTTTTGGGTTTTGCTGCTGAAATGGGATAGATTAGTATTATACAATGCTGTAATCGATGGTTTGAAGTATTGATTGGAAGGTATGCAACTGGCGAGGTGGGTGGACCGCGGTGGAAGACGGCGAGGAGGATGGATGGCAGAGGAGAGGGATGTGGTGGAGAGCGTGAATGGCAGGCGGCGGGCGACGTTAAATACGCTTTGTTTACTCGCGGGCGTTGGCCGGGCGATGGTGCACGGAGCCGTCGCCCGGCGCCCGGCTCGGAGTAGCCGCTTGCGGCTCCTGCCAAGTTCTGCCGGCCGCCCCTTCACCGCCCGCCCTCATCTCGCTCTCACACAGGTCAGCCTCAAGTAAAACATTCGCTTTCACTGAACAGGCTCCCCCTTCTCCGCCCTCCTTCATGCCTCTCCTCCCCCACTCGGCCGCACTGCTCCCCCATTGACCGCAATGGCCCAGCCTGCTTTTGCTGCTGCTTCGCTCTTTGCCGCCGGCACCTCCAGCAACAACCCCTCGGCCAGCACCACGCCCTCGTCGGCCCTCACCCTCACTCCCTCGTCGGCCAGCTCCAACAGCAACACGTTCCTCATGACGGCGAGCCCGGTGCGCAACCGAAAGGCCTCCGCTGAGGGCTACAAGCCCAAGATCATCTCGACCATCGGCGCCAAGCCCGCCTGCCTCGTCAACGCCTCGGTCACCTTCGTGGGCAACGAGCAGATCTACGCTTTTGGCGGTTTCGACCAATACACCGATGAGGGTACGCTCCCGCTGGCCCCTCTGCGTGCATGCTTCAAGTGTCTCGCTGCTAACTGCCGCAGTGTACAACCATGTCCTCCGCCTGAACCTCGCAACCCGCCAGTGGAACCTCGTCGACAATTATGGCGACATCCCCGGCGTCCGGATGGGTGAGTTTGCAGCCATGAACTTGATTTGCCCAATACTGAACAATGCACAGGCCACACGGCAAATCTGTGGCAGGGCGATAAGCTGCTAGTCTTTGGCGGTGAGAACGAGCACCGCCAGCACCTCTCCGATGTCATCGTCTTCGACCTCAAGACCTCATACTGGACCCAGCCCGAGCTGCACGGCCCCGCGCCCCGAGGCAGAGCCCGTCATTCTGCCGTCATCCACGACGAAAAGCTATACATCAGCGGGGGACAAACGGGACATGACAGCGTCCTCGATGACATCTGCTATCTCGATCTCAAGACATGGACCTGGTCCCGTTCATGGAAGTTCGTGCCCAGATACGATCATGCGAGCTGGATCTGGAACGGCAGAATCTGGATCTTTGGTGGGATCAACGAAGACATGGAGAAGAGCAACGAAATATGGTGGCTCGATCTCCGCGGAAGCCCTGGGTTTGAAAACGCCATGACCTATGGATCTGCTGATCGACAGCTGGTCTCCTCCAGACATCGTTTCCCAAATACCTCCTCGGCAGGCCAGATCGCGACTGGTAGTACCGGTTATACCGCGAACTCGAGCGCTCCATCTTACTCAAGCTCCATGGCTGCAGCCAGGTCTCCGTATATCGCGCCGGGCTCCATTTCTTCACTAAAATTTCATTCGAGCCCCAACCTCCCCTCTCAAGCGGCAGGCATGCATTTCCACGTCTTTTCCTCGGGATGTATGCTTGACTTCGTCACCCCGGCCGAGCTCAGCTGCGAAACTAGTCTTTCCAGCTTGGAACTAGATACTCTCCGCTGGCAGAAGCTGGCCGACGGCAAAGACCTGTTCCTTCCAAACTACCGATGGCACTACTGTACTGTAAATGCCGAAGGTACACATGCATGGCTGCTCGGAAGTCCAGTCGAGCCATCGGCTGATGGCAATGGCGTCACTGGAAGTGAATATCTCAGCGATGTCTTGGCCATTGACCTCCGTAAATATGGCATCCTCGGCAACGACCTTGCGGCCGATTCGCGGACTAAGATTCCCTCCTCGGATGCCAATGTCTCGTCATATCTAACTGGCATTGGAGCAGATCTGTCCTTGACTTTCGATCAAGCGCCAGAGACAGGTAGTGGCGCAGACTTCATGATCACAGCTGATCCGGACGATATGGATTACGATGCATCCCCCGTGGCCGAGACTGGTTCTTCGTCCAATATCGCAGCCCAAGTTTCTCGCCCAATTCACGTCCACAAGCTCATTCTCCACGCTCGTTGGCCACACTTTGCGCGGCTCTGGAGCGCTCAGATGGCCGAGTTTCACTCAAAGAAAATGCACATACCCGAGCCCTACTCAGCTGTCCGCGCCTTCCTTTTCTACCTATACACAGACAGCATTGCGCCTAATCCACAGAACGGACCCAGCCTGAGCGATGTTGCCGGGATGCTTGTCATGGCCAATATCTATGACATGCCACGCCTCCGACTTCTCTGCGTTAACCGCCTAGGTCGAGAGCTCGACATAGAGCACGCTGCCATCATCTGGGAGCGAGCTGCTACGGCGAATGAAGAATGGCTGAAACGCCGTGCGGCAGCGTTTTGTCTCCATAACTGGGGCCGAATTGTCCGCACCTCTGGGTTTAGGGGCTTGAGCCATGGAAGCATAATCGATCTCTGCAGCGAGACAGACACAGATGCTAGGGTTTTGGGTGGCGAAGAACTGGAGCTGATAGGGCAGCTCAGCAGACCTTTTGGTGCGGCGACCAATCGGAAGAGGAGTCTAGGTAGTGCAGGTGTAGTAAATGCGGGCGATGAGGAGCCTGACGACGATGCCGAGGACGACGGCATGGATGTCAACTAGGTCGGATCTTGTCGTTTTCCATCCCTTTTCATTGGTTTCTGGCGGCTTGAACAAGCATATTGGCGAGGCGTCTGGGTCTGTCTCTATATTTCTAACCCGGAGGAATATCCACGGCTGCCTTTGCTTGGTGGCGGACCCAAAAGCTGAAGACAGTTTTGGTCCTTTCTCTCTCCTTTTTATTCCTGTTGGACCTGGGAATCTCATTTCAAAGAGGGCATTGCGCTGGAGTTTGTTCTGGGATAACTCTCTGGCCGGCGGACAAAGACCGAGTCTCTCTACTATTGTATATTTTATGATGGACGAATTGGGGTTCAAATATGGCGTGCATTCGCGCCCGGTGGAACTGGATGAATGACTTAACTTGGACATGAAAGCTTTAGGAATGGGCGAGTAGATAGTTGCGTGCAATTCGAATGTTTCTAGTCAAGTCGTGCTGTACGATGTAACAGTCTGTTTTAAGGTTGTGCGGCTCAAATTCGGTTACTTGGTATAGCTTGGTCAACCTACGGGTCAGGTCGAAGCCAGGGCCCGTAGCACTAAACGCGAGAACTTGCACATGTTGAATTCTTGTCAGATGACCAGGATTCTTCAGATGATGTTGGAAGTCTCGTCTCTTGTTCTTGATATCTCTTTAAAGTAGCCCGGCATATTATGTATGCGTTCGTACTCTTATATTCCTAACTAAATCATATAGCGATCTCTAGGTGTTCAGAGGACCCCCCCCCGTTCTATAAATTCGTGCGTTTCTGTCCTAGCAAATCTAGGCTTGGAGTCTTTTGCCTCATTAGAATACAAGATAGCACGATTTGGGAGCGAGTGATTGGCTTGTCGATGACGCAGCCCGACGTATAAGGGGGCCGAAGTAGGATACTCGCAAATCGAAGAAGCACAACTTGGGTAATATCACGCTGCACAATAGCGCATTGATGGAGCGAGAACGATTGGAACTGGAATAATTAGAAAATGGATACAATGCAAACTTCAATTACATCAAGGGTGTGTAAGTATCCGCAAAAAACTGGATTTCTCCTCTATCGGCGGGATCCATCCAATCTTCGCCATTGGCCACCTGCAAAGTTGTCAGTGCCATGTTCAATAGCAGTCCCCAAAAAAAATCTTACCGAATCATCACCCTATATTCGATAGGTAGTTTTTCGTAAATGCCAGACATGACATGTGCCGTCCAACCTTTGATGTACCTATTCATAATATCAGCCGAGCTGGAAAGAAGATGAAGATGTTGGAAACTTCGTACCAAAGCCGCTCCATATCGGCCAACATGATGGTAAAGTAAGCGTACACGATGAGCGGGATGGGATCGTATTGTTGGAGGCGCGTGAGAAAATCTTCGCTACTCTTATACAAGAATGCGAACACGAGAAGAAGCTCCGTGTCGATACCCCCGTAGCGGCCACGGAAGCACTCGACTAGCAAATCCACAGCCTGAAGATTAGAGATGCGAATGGCGTCCGAGCTAGAAACGTGTCCGATCCAATCGCGGAGGTCTGCGATTGTCTTCTCGAACTCCGGCGCGTCTTTGTACTCTGGTAGAGATCGCTCTGGGACCTTCACCCGCAGGTACTCGGTGTTCATAATCATCCGCGTGGTTCGAATGCCGCGGAACATGATGAGCCATTCGGAACGCCCGCTCTCGCCGAATGCGAGATACTCGCCTTTTTGCGGTCCGCGGGCCCAGCAGATGCAGCAGATGAGCTGCACCGACATGCACACGGCGTGGCAGTTCTCCAAAGTGATGTTGGCTAGCTCGGAAGTAACACTTGAGAGGGCAACGTCGTAGTGACGATCTGCGAGAGCCACATATTCCTCGCGTCGCTCCGGCCGCGAATACGCCAAGTGGAATGCTGTGAATGCAAAAATGAGATGGAGAATGTAGTGGTGTACGAGGCCAAGTTGCGTCATGTCGGTTTCCCAGAATGTGGCGCCTGATTTCCATACCGAGAGAGATTGGCATGTCGAAGTCATCCAGTGGTATGTGAGTTCGATGTCGGAGATGTTCAGATCATCCCCCGATGCTCTTTTGTCTCCAGAAGCAATCCCATGGTATTGTTCGAAAACTCCGACATAGTCGCATTGAAGCCTGCGCTTCTTGCAGCTTGTGCACTGGGGTTTTCCTTCATCACACTATGCACAAATGAGTGTCTGTACGAGAATTAGCTGGGATTGCTCAAACGTACCTTGATCCGCCTCGTCTTACAATTCCGACATCCAAACCTCGATTTCCGATGTGCCTTCCTCTTAATTGCCTTTTCGGTATTGACTCTCTCCGGGGTGCCATCTCTGGTGCCCCTTTCATCTCCCGCCGGAGATCCAGACAGGTGTCTGAATCCATCTCTACTGCTCGCTCTCGCTGTGCTATTAGATCTGGGAGAATCGTCCCCCATAACGCCTATTAGTAGTGGAAGTCCAACCGAGGACAAAATGTTGGAGTAGGCGGCGTATGGGATACGACGGTCGTCGTATATTTGTGAAGGAAACCAACGCGTGGCGGTCGCAAGCCATACCACTTTTGGCTAGTGCAGGATGTGGCGAATGATCCTTACTCGCATCATTAGGCCTTTACGGAATCTGTCTGCCAAGGATAAGTGAGGAACTATAAAAGGGAGGAAACTTAATGCTACTTGGCATAGCGTTAGCATTATTAATAAAGGGTAGGAAGCACTCACGAGAGAAAGGATAATCCTAGCCCAAATACAAAGAGACACCAAAGGAGATTAGGTTCAGATGCTTCGAATCCCGAAGCTGCTTGTTCTGAATGTTCGGTTTGACTTAGGTTTCATTATGTCAATCCCTCATATACATCTCTGTTCGTATCACAGTTTCGCGCCGACCAATCTTCGCATTCTTCCTGCCATCTACAACCTCGCCACATCACTCTTCTCACCCAACCCCCTCCCCTCCAAAAACCTCACCGGGACATCAACAACACAATCCCTCAACCAATCACCCATACCCTTGGCAAACGAATCCAGCCTACTGCTTCCGCTCACTCCCCTCCCCAAAACCCCATAAACCACAAAGTGAACCGCATAAATATGCGGGAACTCCACTCTCTCGATATAAAACGCAGGATCCCAGCTCTCAGCGAACATCGTCTGGAGCATAGGAATCGTGAGGAGGCTGCGCAGCCAGTCCCAGGATTCCAAGTAGAGGGGGGAGGAGTTGGGCGCAGAGGGAAGAGGTTTGTAGGAGGAGGGTAGGGCGGTCGGAATGAAGAAGCCGATGTTTGCGTTGCCGCCTTTGTCGCCCGAGCGCGCGAGGACGATGTCGCCGAGTCGCGCTTTCGTCGTTGGGCCGAACGAGTTCAGATCCACTGGGTTCGCGGTCTCGTAGCTCTCTCTCTTGGTGAGGTCCTCGAATTTTGGCGGTGGAGTCGTGGGAATGCAAGTCGTGTGCGTAGCATTCTCGCTTTTAGCACTATCAAGTATATTGATACTGGTCTGAAGTTTCGACTGTGGCCAGATTGCTGGATAGTACGAAAGATACGGCCTCGGAATCGCTGCGCCTTGGTTTGACGATAGATGGAAGCCTGAATAATGCTGCATGGCGAACTCCCCGAGCAAACTTGCAAGACCTAGGTTAATCTTCGCGTCTGAAGCCTCGGCGAAAATGCGCAGGTACGTGGTACTACGGAGCTGGGAGCGCGGGTTCGGCTCAGGTACGCCGATGCGTTGGAACTCGAGAATGTCGAACTTGTCGAGGATGTTAAGGCGCTGAAGTCCGAAGCGAATCATGCGCTCGTAAAGGTCGAATTTGGCAGAGGTTCCGTATCCGGTGGCGTTGACGATGATTTCGGATTGATAGCCCGCCCTGTAGAAGATGGCTAGCTTAGTTGTTGGCGGTGGTGGTCGGCCTTTGATGCCCCAAACGCGGACTCTGTGCTGTAGTCAGTATACGAGATTCTGAAGTGTGGAATATGGAGAGAGATTGTACCTATCTTTGCCCTCCTGCTTGACCTGGACATCATCCAAAATAGCCTTGACATCACTATTTAAGTAGACGTTGCCTTGCAACTCGTACAAGAACTGACACTTCACTGTATCCGCAGTCACAAAGCCTTTTTTCGCATCGTGCTTCGTGATAACGCATGATCCATCACTCTCAACCTCCGCAATGCCATATACCATATCGAAAAGATCATCTAGTGGGTACTCATAAAAGCCGGCAAAATTCGAGCCAGTGACATAGCCACTGCACTCTATCAAATGCCCAGCAATGAGTCCTCCAGCTAACTCGTCGTAATCAGTGTCTTTCCAGGAGTGCCAAAACCAAGCCGCTCCTATCACCTACACAATGAGTTAGTAGTCGAAAGATTGGAAGAAGTGGCCGTTGAGTGACTGGTTCATACCGGACTTGCGTCAGCGACTCGCCCCGCGATGATGATATCGGCCCCTTCTTGCAGCCCTTTCAGGATCTCTCTGGCCCCTAGATACACGTTCGCGCTCACAATTGGCTTGTCGCTCTTTTCGAATAGATCGAGGGTGTGAGTGTCGTATTTCACTTCGCTATTTTCCGAGTCAAGATGGGGTGGGAGGCCGTTTTTACGGATGTCTTTCATTTCGTTGATGAGGTTGTCGCCTAGTACGTATGCTACTTTCAGATTTAGTCCCTTTTCCGTGACCTTCGAAAGTGTTAACGAGGCTCAAATGCAATAAGTTGAGCGATTTACCAGTTGCTGTATCTTCTCTGCCAAGCCTTTGGGGTTGTGTGCGCCTCCATTGACAATAACGCGGATGCGTTTCTCGCTCAGAAGTTCTACAGTTTGCCGTATTCCGTCCCAAGCAGTTTCTTCCCACCCGGGATGCTGGCCTTTAGCGTGTGCTTCCGCGTTCTCCGCAATATTGACTTCTGTTCAAAATTTGAGATCTCGCAAGCTATTGAGGCCATGATATCACCTACCGGCAAGATAGTCGCCTGTGATGAAGTCTACATCCCCCAGTTCTGCCTGATATCGCATATGATAACCCGGGTCCGCTAATTGATTGTCAACTCGGTTTGAGGAATTATTTGTGCCAGGAAGCATCACCCTTGTATCCAGAACAATTCGCAATCCGAACGGGCCTCTTCCCACGCTGCTCTGTCCATCTTGTGCCATAGTCAAGCGGAGACATGTTGATGTTGGATCGAAAGGATACGAAGATGATTGGACTGATAAGAAGATATAAATAGGTAAGAATTTATATTATTGTGCCTACCTCAGCCTCGGACCTTGATCCTATCCAAGGTATAAATATATTGAGACCCTTTCCCCTCACTGCCGCATCACACAAGGGAACATCGAAATGGCCCGTTCTCCACACGCTAACGGTTGTTGCGCGGTTACGGTGACTGCTCGGCTCTGATTGGTTGCATGTGCGATTCGTCTCGGGCGACTCGACAGAAAATTGAATCGACACCGACGACCCAAGTGCGACAAAGACTTGCCAAGGGTATTGCACGTCACATGAATTTTGGTATTTCCGCATATAAGGAAAAGGTTTCGCGTTGGAAAGGCAAAAAGAAAGACTCAACACGACCTGGAGCGACAATCCAGTAATAACTGCCGAACATGGTTTCAAACGGAGCAAACGGGCACAGCAATGGCGTCAACGGCGATAAGGCGACGAGTTATTCGGTCCCTCGAACCACAAACCGGATATTCCATGACGGTATCTTGAATAACCCTCTCATCGCCCCAAACTTGCCTAAGGAGATCAATGAATGCGCGAAAACTGTACAATTTGTGGGCAAGGACGAGCCGAGCATCCCTATTAACTGGCGGTTTGCGGAGAGCATCTCGGCTCTGAAGGGGCTCGAAGCTGCTATGATCAATGTTCTCCTAAAAAGAAAGTATAACATTGAGGCGCAGAAGGCTGTGATCAATACGTGAGTAACTAGTACGGCACTCCAAGATTAAAGGAGCTAAAGAAATTCTAGGGATCATGCACAACTCTTTATCATGTCGATTTTACTCAACACCATTGACCCAGAAGGCGATGCTATAACGTTTGCAGCAGCGTCTTCTCCAAAAGGAAAGGAGAAGTATGCAAAATATTTCAAGAACACAGATCTCCATAATATGGGAGGAAGCCCCTATCGAGCGTCAGCAACCAACATCTATCGTACCAAAGATGGGCGATATTTCCATCTCCACGGAAGTATGAATTCTGATCCTACCCAGGCAAGCGTAGGTCTTCCTCCAAATATGGACTACGCGACCGTCGAAGAGTCTTGGAAGCCCTACATGGACAAAATTGCGCAGATCGATTCGCAAGAAATGCAAAAACTGGCTTCCGATGTGTATAAACAAGCCGGAACGATATGCTGGACTACTGAGGAGTTCAAGAATAGCGAACATGGCAAAGCAAACGCTCATGTTGGCCTTTTTGAGATACACGACGTGAAGAACGAAAAGCAGCCCCCGTGCTGGTGGCCAGAGTCACCAGAGACATCTTCACGGCGTCCACTAGCAGGGCTTAAGATAGTTGATTTGACCAGGGTAATTGCAGCGCCT
This sequence comes from Melanomma pulvis-pyrius CBS 109.77, assembly GCA_010093585.1. Taxonomy (NCBI): domain Eukaryota; kingdom Fungi; phylum Ascomycota; class Dothideomycetes; order Pleosporales; family Melanommataceae; genus Melanomma; species Melanomma pulvis-pyrius. Next base: position 36,347 of record MU002121.1, read on the forward strand.
GCTGTGACCCGCGGTTTGGCTGAACTCGGAGCCAGCGTTATGAGGATAACTGCGTCCCATATCACAGATATGTCAAGTCTGCACTGCGATCTCAGCTGGGGGAAGTGGAGCGCTCATCTCGATTTCAGGAAAGAAGAAGACCGCGAGAAATTGCGAGATTTGGTTCGCGAAGCAGATGTTGTAGTTCAAGGCTACCGACCAGGTGTGTTGGATAAGTATGGCTTCTCTCTCGACGGGCTTTTGGAGCTCACCAAAGATCGCGAGCGAGGCTTGATCGTCGTTCGGGAAAACTGCTACGGCTGGTATGGTCCATGGTCGTATCGAAGCGGATGGCAGCAGATATCAGATGCAAACGTCGGCGTTTCGATGGAATTCGGTAGAGCCATGGGAAATGACGAGCCAGTTACTCCCGTCTTCCCCAATTCGGATTTCTGCACCGGAACAGCTGGCGTCATCGCTGTCTTGAACGCCATCTTGAAGCGCGCGGCGGACGGTGGATCGTACAAGGTCGACGTAAGTTTATTCCAGCGCTAACAATAAACATGCAGCTGACCGTTTAGATCGCCTTGAACTATTACTCCCAATGGCTCGTCAACAGCGTCGGCGTCTATCCTCCCGAAGTCTGGGAGGACCTGTGGTCCCGCAACGGCAAACAGGTATTCCGTCACCACCATGGCATGAATTACACCTTACCTCGTTTCTTGAAGATGCTGCAGGATAACTCACGCGATGTTCTCTTCAATCCGGAGTTCTTCGAGAAGAGGCACTCCGGAGCCATCGGAAAGAACATTATTTGCATCAAACCTGTTATTGCGTTCCCGGAGGGTAAAGTGCTACTGAAATATAATGTGGGGACGAGATCAAATGGCACGGATTTGCCGAAGTGGCCGGAGAATTTGATGACGGAAATCGTTGCATAGAGTCGCAGGATTGTGTCTAGGTGATAGGGAATGTCTAGATGCAGCTCTAGAAACCTAGAAATGAAGCCAGGTTCCTATGTTACCGACGAAATACGAATGAAATGATAATATTGTGCAATGACTAACGCGCTTCTAATAATAATGGAGTGTTTGTGCTCGTGTCAGGGAATCCGAATTCCTACTAGTCCGTGCCCTTCACGCTGTCACGTCTTCACGTGTATCTACGTCATTCAAGGATTTCTATACCTCCACCCC
>MU002122.1:0-37551 GCA_010093585.1 Melanomma pulvis-pyrius CBS 109.77
GGTGGTGGTGGTGGTGCGGTATGTATGTACATGTGCGGTAGTGCATTCATGCTGGATGGGATGGGATGGGGCACCTTCGGGATGGCAGCGTGAGGCGGAGTGCACACTGGCAGCGGGATACAACAAAAGGTCGTCATGGATCGGTTGCTAGCGCGAACGGTTGGGGCTAGGGCCGTGGGTGTGATTGCCGAGATCTAGTGAGCGGATCGGGCCTATTTTTAGGCGCATGCGGGTCTGTATTGATTTTGGACGTGGGCGGGTTTGGCGGCACGGGTAGCGTATGTGAGAAACCGTGAGAGCTGGCTGAGTCGGCCTGCAGTGCGACCAAACGGGAGCTGGGAAAGGTGGTTGGGAAAGGTGGGAAATCGAGGGATGCGAATTTCCTTGAGCTTTAACAGCACGTCACTCCAAGATTCGTACAAGGACATGGGTAAGAAGGAGAAACAGAATGATGGCAATTTCTAGACAAGAAGGAAAGCTAAGTAGTAATAATAAATCTATTCGAGCCCTCTCCCCCTCGCCCTCTCGGCCCCTCTGCGCATGCAGAACATGTAAAGTGAACGTATCAGAAATCCTCTCAAACATTGTAAGACGCCGCCGGTGATACCCAGCATCGTGGAAGCGAATGTCCAGTTATTTCCTTCCCTATTACGTTGAGCCGCGCTGTGTTATGCCATGCCGTGCCACGCGCCGCTGCTGAATTTTATCGAAACGCCGAAACGACTGAAGTGACCTAGCCCAGCTCTAGGTGTGGTATAGATGGTTGATGGGCTGCTAGGTGATATGCTGGTACAAAATGAAGATACTCGCTGCTGTCGCTGTGCCGGGAAATGCACCGCAAATGATCGTGAGTGTCGTAAAGATAAGTAGGAAAAAAGAGAGTCGTGAGAAAGTAGAAAATAGGCTGGATATCGCGTGTGTAGTTCAATTTGGCGGTTGGTGTTGCTGCTGGAAAGTTTGTGATGGGTAGGTGACCAGCATAGACTGAATGCTAGGGACACGCGCTTGCATGGGGAACGAATAGTCCAGCTGGACAGATGCCTCCGGGACGTCTGGAAGCCGGTCGTCGTTTTCTTCGTCCAGGTCAGAAATGGCGACTCCGCTATCATCATGCTGGCCATCATAGGTACCCTGTTTCTTCTGTGCGGACCGGTAGGCTTGGTTGAGATTCTTCAGTCCTTTCTCCATGCACTGCGTTTCGAGTTAGCCACTGTCGAGGGGTAGTTGGAGAATTGGAGGTGAAACATACCTTCTGCTCGACGACTTGCCACTTCTCCCCCACATGGGCTGCCAGAATACTCCACATTTGCCGCCGCGTATCCATGTATGCTTGTGCCAGCACGTCCAATTTGATGCCATCCCATTGCTCGGCATTCTGGCGCTCCATCAAGCGCTCATGTCGCTTACGGCAGGCATTTGGCGACTTGGAGGGGAAGTGCTTTGGTGCTATTTGGTTCCAGTTTTGGCCTTGAGCACGAGCAGTGATGAGGGTCTCATCGTCCTTCGCCGACCAGGATGAGCTCCGCGCACCACTTCCAGCCGCAGATGCAGTTGAAACCGAGTTGCGATGGGACGATGCGGCCTTGTCCATCTTGGGCATGGTGATCATGGAGATGGAGAAAAGGAAGTGACTGATGCGGGACTTTGAAGCAGAAAAGCGAAGGGGAATGAGAAGAAAGAGGAGCGAAGCGAAGGGGGTGTGTGTGTGTGTGTGTGTATTATGATTAGCGTGGGGCAATGAAAGTGTTGGAGTACTATGTCAACGAAAGAAAGGTAAGAGATAGATGGACAGAAAGAAACGAAGGAACAGAGGCCTGAGTTTGAGGGATGGGGTATCTGAGGACCCACCGAGGCCGGGCCACGGTCTTTATACAAGAGAGCCGCAGACACGTACATGTACACATGGAGGGCCGGCAGGAGGGCCGGCTCCAATTATGGCCATCGGAGAATTGTATGAAACAGGGATCGGTTTGGTTAATCGCCAGATCGAGCTGCCAGATGCTCGAACGAGGTGTGTGAAACTGCAGGTTGGGGGGCTTACTAGACGGTCACGACGGTGGGCGCTTGTTCGCAAACACATGGCAGCGGGCCAGATGCGGTCGCCTGAGTGGTCCAAGGCACAGCGCGGCAGGGCGGGGGTTCGTCCCCGGACACAGGACAGGCACTCTGGCAACGGAAGCGCCTGTTTGAGGATATTTCCTGCCATCCCTGTGCGGCTGTATTCTAAGAATACCAGACCGTGGGACGAGGGTGGTGGAGGGTGGGCGGCTCGCGCGTGGCCACGGGCGCTGATTGGCCGTCGGGGCCTTCAAAATAAGATCTGGGGCGTAGAGGGCGCACTGGGCCGGCAGGGGAGAGACGCCGCATCTGCTGCCGTCTGCGCTGTGTAGTCATCGACGGTGCATAGGGCTGAGCAGGCGTGGGTGGACCCGCCCAGGGGAGAGGGACGTCGTGGTGTTGACGGCGGCTGGTCAGCAGCGCCGTTCTGGAAGCCGTAAGCTGCAGGGCCGGGAGACTGAATGCGGGAAACTCGAGGGGAAATAGGAGGACATGTGAATAGAAGCAGCGGCCCTGGCAGCGACCACGGCAGCGCGACAGTGGGCGCGACAGTGGCAGCGACCGCGCGGAGAGAGTGAATTGTTTCGAAACACCATCTGGCCGATCTCCCCTGGGGCAAGCGATCTGGCGCTTCGCACGTGCTCCCGCAACGCCCAATCCGCCTGTCCGCGTACACAGTAGCAAGCGCCGACCTGGATAGTTGCAACCTCGACCCTCCCGTCTGCGCTGGCCGTTGCTGTGCCGTAGACATACAGCAGCAATGATGCTTTTGCTGCCTCACTGCTGTTTGGCACCTGCAGCCAAGCCCACGGCACAGGAATAGAGAATAGAGAATAGAGGGTGCTGCGTGCTGCGTGCTGCGTGCTGCATCGTGGCCGCTATTCTAAGCTGACGAGCCGGTTGCCGCGGGCGAGTTGTTATATTAGCTCGCGCCTCCCAGCAGCCTGGATGCAGCCTGGGTGCAGCGTAGATCTCCTGCCGTGGCATCCTCCTGAGGCACAAGACCGGCATCTTGTCTATTTTCCTCCTGCAGCCAGCCGTCCTCACAGCCTCCATAATCGATAAGTGACGGCATGACCCCGCGGGTTTCAAAACATCCAGCGGGTACGTCGCACAAAACCGCTGCCTGGCGACGCTATTCTGGCAAACCGCCAAAGCGATTAATTTGGTTCTACGCTGTGCTGAACTGGAAGGCTGTGTCCAAACATCCCCAAACCCCCTCCCCCCCCCCGGCCTCGTTCCCATACTGACGTCTCTGACAAATATCCTAAATTTTCCACCCTCCCGTCCTCGCCGCAAAGAACCCCTCCGGATCATACGAGTCGCGAACCGATCTCGCAAAGTCCTGCGTCTGCAGACGTCCAAAATAATCCTGTCTGAAATACGCGTCGTTCATGAACAGCGGCAAGTAGGCTTCCGGAAGCTGGCCGCCATTGGTGAATTTGGTAATCAGATTCTTCATGCCTCCGTAAAGCGTCTGCGTTGCCGCGTCCATTGTTGCGTCGTCTGTTGGTAGCCAGTACGAGTAATTGAACTCCATGATAATCCGATCGACGCTGTCGTCAAGATCGATCATGTCACCACCCAGCTCTTGCGCTTTCCGCGCAATCCCTTTCGGCATGGGTTGGAAAGCAATCGAACCGATGATGCCCGACACCCCGATGACCGACTTTGTAGTATTTCTCCAGTGGTCGTAATATGCCCCCAAGACTTCTGCTCCGACAGTAGCGTTTGGCAGAGTGGTCGTTTCGGTAGCGATTGTGTATATCGACCCTTTCACAACCGCAAAGTCGTTGTACGTGAGCAGATCATAATAACTGCGCGTCTTGCAGTTGTTGACGAAAGGACCGATGCTTGTGAAGATATCGAAGACCCCGGCGGGCGGCGTAGGTCCATCATAGAAGAGGAACATGATCCAGATGTCTATGGCGCCCAAGGCTGTCATTTCAGCTGTCATTATAATGCCGGCTTTCTCGTCGGGATAGTTCTCCGTGAAGTTGCGAACTGCGGCGAGCATTTGAGGAGCCTTGTCGGCTGTGAATACTAGATTGCCGCCCCAGATCTACTCTATGTTAGCCTTTATTACTAGATCAACTAAAAACACTGCGCACTCACTTGTCCTTGGGGATGGGCAACCATCGTGTAGGCTGTCACTATGCCGTAATTGTTTCCGCCTCCCTTTAGGGCCTTGTAAAGGTCAGGATTGGACGTGCTGGAGGCCGTCACAATCGTTGCATTGGCCAGAACGACCTCAAACTCGACAATATTGTTCGCCGCCCATCCGTACTGCGCCGACAAGAAGCTGAGGCCGCCGCCTAGCACGTATCCTCCAACACCAACTTCGCCAATTCTTCCTCCGACAACCGTTACTCCGGCATCTTTCAGTGCTTCGTGGATGTCTTCCCAGTCATTTCCCGGTCCCACGCGCACCGTCATTGAAGACGAGTCAAATGTCACCTCATTCAGGTACTTTGTAGAAATCAGTGGACCTCCATCAATGCTGGCGAAATTTTTGTTCGGGTTGTGGCCTCCGGACTTCACCACAAAGGTCTCGTTGTTCGCATTGAGAACCTTGACGATTCCAGACACCTCTTGGGCTGTGGACGGATAGAGAATACATGACGGTTTCAAAGCCCCGCAGCCAGTCGACCAGTAGTTGTTCTGTTCAGTTGTGTATTCGAGATCAAGATAGCGCTGGATGTCGATATCGGCCAAATTAAGGGACACTGTCGAACAGGTATCGCCAGCAGTAGAGTGAATGAAAAAGGCAAAGAGCGCGACACTATAGAGAGAGATGCGCGTCAAAGCCATGATGAAGTCAAAAAAAGTACGAAGGTGAGAAAAGGGCGTTAGGAAATTAGGTACGTGAACCGCGAAAACCCAAAGCCCTACTCTGTTGATCTCCCTGGGAGGCTTTATACGGAATATTCGTCCCTGCTGTTCGTATTCCCAACGCAATGTCTAAGTGGAAAAGCTGCGTCCGAGCCTAGCGACATCGTCTGATGCCCTACAGACGACCATAACGCCATGTTGGTCAGGGTTATACAGATAAAGAAACGCACGTGCTTGATCCCAGAGCAGGCATGAAGTACCTGTTATATTATGATGTGATATATGATAATCGCCGCTTAGCCGCTATTGTGATAGCAGAAGGCGTGAGCTTGTGTTGTTTCTCATGTTGTTTGATGAGTTTAGCTGTGCGAAGCCCAGCGATAATCTTCCTTGACCGACTCAATGAATCCTCACCCAACGTATTGGAGGTCCAGAATAGAAGCCAATGCCGGCAAGCCACCTCCACTGGGACAATACCGTTTGCTGCGGAGCGAAAGATAATAATATAGATGCATTGAAATGCATGCAGTAAAGGCGTCCGTGAATAGAGTCGCTTAGAGAAGTTGTCGGAAATGAATACTGAATGGGCGAGGGAGCTGTTAGGGTCGATCAGGGGTAGGTTCCACTAGCACGATCACGTGTGCTACCCCCGCTTTCCCCAACTCCATCCTCAACCTCATAGTACAATTATCAACTTCCGACACACGAACCGTTCTCTATCACAACGCCGAAGTTACCATATCAGCCAAATTCGTATCTGAAACTGGCGCTGGTGGCTGTACAACGAGCGCTTGGTGTAGCTCGACTGGACGAGACACGCGCCCGACACCAAAAGATCGACACTCATCCACCCAGGAAGGGAGGGGTGCCGCCGACTTGGCAATATGGAGCGTTTTCCAACAAGCCACCCCAGGAGGATCAACTGGACTATTTTATTGCTGTATGCGCCAGGAGGTACGAAGGAGCTAGTATTAATTGAGACATAATCCGAACAGCTCTTCTAGGACACCAAAGTGGCGTCGGCAACTGCAGCAGTACTTTGCATAGCCAGCCTAATCGTTTCGCACCAGAACCGACCACAGGGCTCTGTCCCTTCGCGCAACTTTCCAAAACTGTGCGACCTGCCAAAAGCAACAAAATAAACAAAACAAGCGTACTAAACTTTGTCCAAATCAAGGCGTATTCCTTGTACTTCCTTTAACCGGCATCAACCCCCTGATCTGCTGGAATTATTCCTCGGCTTCCCTTTCTACCCCGGTTTCTCTCATGTGCTTTTCCCACATGACGTTATCCCTTGCAGGCAAGCAACCAAGGCCGATTATCAGAATACAAAGCCTTAGTAGCGCCATCGGACGTCGACCAAAACGCGCTCTATCCGAACTGTAAAAAAGGCGGGGGTAGGTTGTGTATCTCTATATGTTTCAGCAATCCCTATCAACGAACGGTCCTTGTATTGCGACCTCTTCGCTATCCATTCATTCCTCAAGTCAGTTGTCATGTCGGCCCCACATTCGTTTTCGATATTTTCTTTAATTTTATTGTCTCTCTCTTCATGCGCATCCAGTATAGATGTTCCCGCAGGATATGTTGCTGCTCCGTACTATCCTGCTCCACACGGAGGATGGACGTCAGATTGGACTGAAAGCTACCGAAAGGCCTCGCTTCTGGTATCAAATATGACCCTGGCGGAAAAAACCAACGTAACGGCTGGGACGGGCATCTTCATGGGCAGGTGCGTTGGAAACACAGGAAGTGCGACACGGGTAGAATTTCCTTCTCTTTGTCTACAAGACGGGCCTCTTGGTATTAGAAACTCGGATCACAACACGGCCTTCCCGGCTGGCATCACCGTCGGCGCGACCTTCGACAAAAATCTGATGTATGCTCGAGGTGTTGCTTTAGGGGAAGAGTTTAGAGGGAAAGGAATCAACATTCATCTCGGCCCTTCTGTCGGACCACTGGGACGAAGACCACGAGGAGGAAGAAATTGGGAAGGATTTGGCAGTGATCCGGTCCTCCAAGCATTTGGTGGAGCACGAACCATCGAAGGAATTCAGAGCGTCGGTGTTATTGCTACGATTAAACATTTGATCGCCAACGAACAGGAAATGTACAGAATGTACAACCTAGCCCAGCCGGGGATCAGCTCGAATTTGGACGACAGAACGCTTCACGAGCTCTACCTCTGGCCGTTTGCTGAAGGTGTGAGATCTGGGGTTGGAGCAGTCATGATGGCCTATAATGCTGTAAGTCATCTGTCGCTAGAGTTCTACTTTCTCCCATCACGTACTTGGACAGATCTAACTTCTTTAGGTTAATGGATCTGCCTGCTCCCAAAACAGCTACCTAATCAACAACATCCTGAAAGACGAATTAGGTTTCCAAGGTTTCGTGATGTCAGATTGGCTGGCGCAGATCTCCGGCGTGGCGTCGTCACTCTCGGGCTTGGACATGAGCATGCCTGGTGATATCCACACTATTCCTCTCCTTGGCAGCTCATACTGGATGTACGAGTACTCCAGGTCGATCCTCAATGGCTCCGTGCCCGTGGACCGATTAAACGACGCCGTGACCCGAATTCTCGCAACGTGGTTTCAATTGGGTCAAGATCAAGACTACCCCAAGCCGAACTTCGATACCAACACTCTAGACGCTGAAGGCCCTCTTTATCCAGGATCTTTATTCTCTCCAACCGGCATCGTCAATGAATTTGTCGACGTCCAGGGAAATCATGCCGACGTCGCGCGAGACATTGCTCGAGATGCCATCACGCTACTCAAGAATACTAATGGAATATTACCATTGTCTAAGACGGCTAAACTGAAGGTATTCGGCACTGATGCGGAGAAGAACCCTGATGGTATAAATTCTTGCACAGACATGGGCTGTGACAAGGGAACTCTGGGAATGGGATGGGGCAGTGGGAGCGCAAGATATCCGTATCTGGACTCGCCTATCGATGCCCTCAAAGCTCGCGGCGCAAACTTTACCTTCTTCAACACGGATTCCTTCCCCTCGAACTCGAACCCCGCGGCCAGCGACATCGCGCTCGTTTTCGTGAACGCCGACTCGGGCGAGAACTACATCACCGTGGAGAATAACCCCGGTGACCGCACCAGCGCGAATCTCAACCTCTGGCACAACGGCGACAAACTAGTCCAAGACGTCGCCGCAAAGTACACCAACGTAATCGTCATCGTGCACACGGTAGGCCCGATCCTACTCGAAGCATGGCACGATCTCCCCGCCGTGAAATCCGTCCTCTTCGCCCATCTACCTGGACAAGAAGCCGGCGAATCGCTCATGCAGATCCTCTTCGGCGACGTGTCGCCCTCGGGCCATCTGCCCTACACGATCCCCACGTCCGAGGACAACTACCCAGATAGCCTAGATCTAATTGGCTTCGAGCTGGGCCAGCCGCAGGACACCTTCACCGAGGGCCTATACGTCGACTACCGCCACTTCCACAAGGCGAACATCACGCCCCGGTACGCATTCGGCCACGGACTCAGCTACACCACCTTCTCCTTCACCAACGCCACCATCACGCCCGTCACGCCCCTGACTTCGACTCCGCCCGCCCGCCCCGCAAAGGGGACCCCGCCGTCGTACCCAACGGCCATCCCCGCCGCCGCCGAAGCCTACTGGCCCGCCGAAGCAAAAACCTACCGCATATGGCGGTACCTCTACTCATGGCTCGAAAAGGCCGACGCCGACGCCGCCGCCGCCGACCTCGCAGCCGGCAAGAAGTACCCCTACCCGCCAGGCTACACCACCACGCAGAAGCCCGGCCCCCCCGCGGGCGGCGCCCAGGGCGGCAACCCCGCGCTCTTCGACACGGCCTACACCGTGTCGCTACGCGTCACCAACACGGGGAACGCCACGGGCCGCGCCGTGGCGCAGCTCTACGTGCAGTTCCCGCCGGGCCTCGCCGTCGACACGCCCGCCGTCCAGCTCCGCGACTTTGCCAAGACGGGGCCTCTGGCCCCTGGCGCCAGCCAGACGCTCCAGTTGAGGCTCACGCGCAAGGACCTCAGCGTCTGGGATGTCGCGGCCCAGAACTGGCTTGTGCCGAGTGTCGCGGGCGATTATGGCGTCTGGATTGGGGAGGCGGTGGATAGGTTGGGGGTGAGGTGTGGGAGCGCGACGGGGGGGTGTGTGGAGAAGGCGTTTTCTCTCTAGACTGTGTGGTGTGTTTGTGTGTTGGGCGGTCGAGCGTATGAACCTATATAATGGCATGATAATCGCGCATAATTGAATGAAAGTTTCTTTTCATGGGAATGGCAATATGGTAGACTTGTTGAAAATTTCTTGTCCATCTCGCTGTTTATCTTCGTACCCCCGCGTATATGCTGCAAGTCCTACCGTGGTGTTGTACTATTGTTGCCAGGGTACAAGCTATCTAGCACAAAGATTCTTCTGCTAGATATAGGGTGGTCGCGTGAGGCGATCAATCCCTTGGACGCCGGGCTATAATATGGTGCAGGAGCATAGCTTCTCATCATCCTTCCACCCCAGCCCTTCTCTACGAACCATCGATACACACATCACCACTTCAGTTCAGCCCGACTTCGCTCAATGCACGCATATGGTTGAAAAGGTGTCATCATTTCATTCATTGGTCCATTGGTACTCGAGCTGCTAGTACTCTTTCCCTGATCATAAAAGTCCGCCCGAGACGAGATCTCCGGGCCAACACCAAAGCCAAAAACGCCAATCCATCCAGTCAGGCAGGGCCGTCAAGCCATGGAAGAAACTTGAGCTCGTGCGTCTTTCATTCTTAAGACGTCCCGCCACCCGGAATGCTAGCCTTGCGGCTATATGGGGTATAGTACAAAGTGTTGAAAAGAAGTGAAAATGGATCTAGAATCGTCAGAACTCCCTCTCTAGTCAAGAGGCATTTCACGAGAAATCGTCCTTCTCGTCCTCATTCTCCGCTTCCCAAATCACCATGGTTGGGATTGGAGTACCGTTCCGACTTGTGCTCGCACTTCCCTGCTGCTGCTGCTGTCCCTGACCTCGTCTCTCAATCACAACTTTCAGGTCGCGCCCGGGAGTCCGTATCAGCTCGTCACTACACTTGATGCACACGCGTAGATAGCACCACACACACGCCCACTTTCGCTCGCGGCTGTTCTCGTGGCACACCATGCACGCCATCGGCTGACACTCATTCTTCGACCACACATAGTTGGTATGGTGAGCGTAGCAGTTCAGATGCTTATCTGTGATGGGAGCTGCGGCGCTAGGGGCGGGGCGTATGACGAGAGGGGTGAAGGGTGGGGAGTCGGCGTTGGGTGGGGAGGGTGAACGTGCGGTTTGGAATTGGGGGAACGGGAATGTAGGCCCTTGTGCTTGTGGTTGCGCGTTGGGACGAGACGTAGAGCGCGGTGGGAAGGAAGTCGTTGCTGCGGGAGGGGAGACTGGAGACCTTGACTGAGCGGATTGGGCGGATTGGGCGGATTGGGCGCGTGGCGGCTGTTGTTGGACCTGCGAGCGCTGCTGCTGGGGGATTGCCTCGTAGCTGAATGGGCGGCGGGAGCCGTCTGGTGATATAGGAGAGACTGGAGATTGTGGGCCCATGGCCCCAGCATTAGGAAACGCGGAGCCCTGTGCTTGTACAGCTATGGTCTTGTTCGGCGACGGAGTTGGGCCAGGCGTAATGGTAGTCAGGTTGGTTGTTCTCGTCGAGGATACACTTTTAGGGCCTGCCTATGATTCAAATATCATTAGCATTGTTCAACACGGCTCTGAGAGAGCCACTCACGATTGCGGGAGTGCCTGATATGCGCAGGTTTCGGGGGAGGAAGATATACCTTTGTGTTCATTAGATCAAATCCGGTGCTACTCTTCCCACGCGTATGCTTTGCACTGGTGGGAGTCTCCTGGCCTCGAGCTCGTGGATTCGACGGGAGACCCATGGTGAACGCCTTCTTTGGTGGCGCGGGAGGAGGCATATCGGTGAGCTGCTCGTCCGGCGTTGGTGGTAGCTGAGCGGGGGCCTCTGTAGTGCTGACGGTCGGTCGCTGCGGTAGAGCTTTTCGAGGAACCTCCTCTACTGGTTCCGATTTAGATGACGACTTAGAGGCTCGCTCCTGTGCGATTGAGGCTGGCGTGATCGTGGCAACACTTTCATTGCTCCTGTTTTTCGACTGGGCTGGCATTGGAGGCAATGGACCATTTTTGCCGCCGCGTGGACCCTGACCCAGCTCTGCAAGGCTCTTGAATTTCTTGGTCAGTTCTGGGACAGCCTTTCGCTTCACAACCGGTGTCGATTGAGATGTCTCGATCTGACCTTGATTGGGCACTACATCTTGCGACTCCACCGAGTCCTTGCGGTCTCTCAGATTTTTTGACACGATGTTCCCCATGGCGGATTGCTGGCGTCTTTGCGATTTTGCTGGAGGTGGGGGTGGAAGTGGCCGTTCTTCTACGGCAGCCGGCTCTGGGACCGGGTTTGGGAGTGGTTTCGATACTGCTGATGAGGGCAAGATAGTTGACGGTGCGGGTACTGACGGCGTCGGCGGGACTACGGCTGTTGATCCGTTGCTCACAGTCAATTTGAGCGATCGAGGTTTCGAGCTGCGAGAAAGCGATCGGTATACGATTTTTGTCGGCGGCGTTGACTCTAGCGAGTTTTTGCGCTCTCCATTATAAGAAATGGGGCTTTCGGGCTCGTCAACTGTGAGATCTCGTCAGTGATGCTTTTTTGGAGTGCACTGACTGCACTCAGTGCACTAGAGAGGGGAAGGGAGAAGATTCGGGGGAGACTGCATTATATAGGTAGATTCTGGGGATTAGAAGCGCAGGTGAAGGTGAAAGTGAGAGTGAAGCTTGGTGCGCGATAAGAGCCATCATGCAAAGTCTGATTCACCCAGCAAAAACTGAACTAAGACATGACGAAAGGTTGGTAATTACTCACCTCTTAGTTGGAATCTCATGTTCATGAGAGAAAGTGGTGAATCGTCTTTTTCGGGCGGTGGTGGAGGAAGCTCTTTGAAGTCTGGTGAGTATGAATATGGCGACATGTCGTCGCGTCCAAAGGAGTTGCCATAATCGTTCAAAAGGGCGCTGATAACGTCTTGTCGTGATGAAGGAGCGGTCAAACCGAAGCCGGGTTGAGACATGATTTGGGTCATTATATAAAGGTTTCTATCGCTACTTTGTATTTCTGGTAGGCTTGTTTGGTCCCTGCCAAAGCTAGCGGTTTTGGTGAGAGGTCCGAAGGATTGACTTGGTTCTGGTTAACATGTATTGCGGTATGTCGTTGCGGAAGTATTTCGCGAGGTCGATAAATTCGAAAAAAGAGCGGAGCCGAGGCGAAAGAATGACGTTACGAAGCGAGAGCAAGAGAGAGCAGCTTCGCTTGATAAGTTGGATGGATGCCGGCGGAAGAGGATTACATTAAAAAGAGAGCTGACGGAGAACTAGGAGAGGGAGTCGTCGTGTTGGTTTTGACGGACAATAGCTGGCCGTCTCGAGTACAAAAGTCTCCTGGGATTAGGGCTGACGAATGGATGTACTGACCATCAAACGCGTGTGTGTTTGGGATTTCGGCAAGCTTCCTGGCCTGTGACAGGTTGCCCCATGAGCCGAGGATCCAATGCAAGGATAAGGCGACGTCTGGGAAGACGACGGAAGGGTTTAAGATGACAGGATGTTGTCGGCCCGCGGTCGTGGGTCCTTTCCTCCACTCTCTCCCGCTACTGCTACGGGTCGTCCAGATTGAAAAATATTCACCTTAGATGAAGATCCTCATAACTCAATGATGATAGCACTCTCCCATCGGACGTTCGCGATGCAACGAAGAACGGCGGAAGGGGGGCATTTGGATTGCTGGAACCTGACGGGCAGATCTGACGTCCCACGGACATGTTCAGGGGTCCAATAGCGATAGCGGGAGCAAAAAACGTGACTCCGCCCATGTTTCAGGATGCCCAGGGGCCCCATATTCGGTCATAATGCTTTGTTTCGATATGCATGGATGACTTGTCTATGCTCCTCGCAGCTGACGTGCAAAAAGAGGCCGAAAGATGACTTGTAATGTGCGGGAGATGCTTCATAATGTAACGCGCGGGAAGATAGAGTGATAAATAGTATTTAAAATTTTCTCCAAGCACTCGTTCGCAACACGTAAATGGTCCAACCATTTACACAAGATGCCAGGACCTTGTGAGCCACCCAGCCTCCGCAGCGTCATCCGCATCCATCCAATTAAAAAATACAGATATCTATATCGATGATATATCGTTAAGTAGTATAGGTGTAGGGTGATCATAACCCATCAAAATATGTCCAAGAAATGTTCCAAGAAATGTTCCCATTCTCCCAGATGTTCCAACGCCATTGTCCGGACAAGGCCGGCTCCTTCGTAAGCCACGCCGTGTGTCCGGTTTTAGTTCCTGTGGGTATCCTCCGTACCAGCTATGCCTGCTGGTTCTTGAAAACAAAAGAAAGGGGAATCAACCCGTGCGCCGTCGCTAATGATTCGACTGATCATAGTCGATAAAATCCAGGGGTAAGTAGATACAGTAAGGTTACGGTCGCGGATTAACGCGATTGAGGGGAGCGGTCGAAAGAATCAAAAGAGCGATACGTGGTCCAGTGATGGTGGTATTTCACTGGAAGAAGTAGAGAAGTACCATAAACAAGGTGATCGTCGGTACGAGTGATGTGGTGGTCCCGGACGCGGCGCCTTTCAGTGGTATTGCCGTCTTGTTCACGAACGTGGGCCCGCATGCAAGATCGATCTGCTGGGCTGCTCCATTGTATGTCTTGCTGATAGGCTGAGTGCTGTTGCTGGCAAACGAGGAGAAGATGGCCATGGCGTTCTGCAGACACGAGTTGCACGTCGGACGTGCCCCGCCGGGCAGGCTCACGCCGAGGGGCAGATAGTAGGGATACGAATCCGTGGTAGCCGAAGTGTTTGTGACTGCGTTCGCGTAGCCTGCGTGGGACAATTAGTGAGGAACAACTATCGAGGTCTGAGGCAGCTTACAGAAGCTCCCTTGATCATCCCGCAGGCAGCTTGCCTGGTACAGAGGCTCATAGGCCAGCAGCCCATTGTATGCCTGCAGGACCTGAGGATTGTCGTTTGTGTAGTCCACGCCGCAGTTGTTGTTTGATACGAGCTGCCGTGCCCTGTCACCCATTGTGTTTCGACAGGTAGTCAGATTGGCAGCACAGGTGGCCTCGAGGGTTTGTGTGATGCGAACAAAGGATTTCGAGGCGTCAAAGAAGGCGCTGGAGGTCTGCATATAATGTTAGTCTTGCCATGGGGTTCAGCATGTCAGGAACACCAACCTGAAGCATCAGGGAAAACGGATGGCAGTCGTTGAAGTCCTTGTCGGTGAGGAACTGTTTGAAGTACTTGGCGCAGGACGCGGTGAAGTTGTTGGAGAGAGACGTGTCGAAGGGGGTCGGGATGGCGAAGTTGGAGGGCGCGGCACTCGGATCTGTGTCTATGGACCGCTTGGAGGCGGGCGCAGACGAAGTCGAGGTTGCATCGTCGCGGCGCCGCTGGAGACGCATCAAGTGAGGAGCGACGGGCGGCGGGCGAGTGTCCACCACGAGCAGCGAGGGACCTTTCCACGAGACGACTTCTT
The DNA here is from genome assembly GCA_010093585.1 of Melanomma pulvis-pyrius CBS 109.77. NCBI lineage: Eukaryota > Fungi > Ascomycota > Dothideomycetes > Pleosporales > Melanommataceae > Melanomma > Melanomma pulvis-pyrius. The sequence continues at coordinate 14,496 of MU002122.1, forward strand.
CGACAGGCACGGCGGGCAGGGGCGCAGATCGTCGTTGTTGAAGGCGCCGATCATGTGGTTTTTGGGCGGACGCGGTCCCGAGAAGGGCCATTAAAAGGACGAGGAGCGACAGGAGCGAGCCACATCTCATATACGGCGGAGAGCGGCGCCTCTGACTATTATTCTCGTGCTTCTTCCGCGGCGAAGACTGGTGCGACGAGCCTCCTCCCGACGCCCGTTTCATACCCCGACTCTGGACAACAACCCCAGCCTCGAAGTTTCCCACCCACTCCATGCTGCTGTGGCGCTGTAGTGGCACTGTGATGGTGGTGCTGTGCTGCTATTACAATTGCTGCTGCCTCGACAGTCGCCGACAGGACATGACCTCTGCGACCCAAAGCTGGCGGTCAAGCTCTGGATGGGCGTCGAGGACTGCGTGGAAGCCCCTTGCAGAAGCGGCGGGAGGGCGGACGCAGACGGGTAACGGTGGGGACGAGAAGAGAGCGACACTCGGGAGCGAATTGGTGAGGCTGCAGGCAGGGAACGGACGACGTCGATCGCAACCACAGGCGGACGCTGAAGGAGCTTTTGGCTGGTTTGAAGATTTCAGCAGCCCTGCACAGTACAGAGCACCGGCCGTCGTACGCGAGGGAGCAGCCGTCCCTTATTTCATTGACCGTCTGCGCCATCGCCCTTGGGGGGGTGGAGATGCTTGCGCACGCCGCAAGCCACGCTCTAAACATGGGAATAAAGCCAGGACCACAGCGCCGAACAGACATGCCAAAGCACCTGGTTGACAGAGTCGGGCAATACCGCCGCCCTGGCCGTTGCCGACTGATAGGTTGGCTGGCGCCCTGGCGTGTGCAGTGCCAATATCCCATGCGTCGGGAGCCGGATAGGGCGACGTTCTAGATTGCCCAGCCAAAACACGTCCGCTTGGCGAGCAGGTGCAGGGCGAGCATGCACAATTCGCATCGCAAGCGGTTGGCCTTTCGATAGATTTCGATGGAGGGCCCGTCTAGCGCAGGGCACGCGATTCGAGCGTTGCCGTCAGTGCCAGTGCAACCGTCGACACGCCCACTGCGACAGCGACGTTGACGTCTGGACACATCGCATCGCATCGCAGCCTCTCCAGAACCACGGCGCCTCCAAAGACCCCAATCTCCCGCCCTCACCACCCTGTATCCACTGCCGCCATCGCAATCCATCGCCATCCGTGGCCGCCCGCAACATTCACCGTTCGCCGCCAAGCCAATAAAGCCACCTCGAATCGTTCCCCTATCGGCTCTGCTCGATCGCATCGCCCTCAGCCTTCCACCACCAACACCTCATCAAACCACCCTCCACTCCCTGGGCACGCCTGCGACCGGTCAACCACCGTCTGCTCGCTGTCCTCAGCAGCGAATGTGTTGAGCTGTCACCTGCCCGCCGCCCAGTTTATCCTCTCAGGTTCATCCCAGAACGCGTGCCCCGTCTTCATTTCTCTTCCTCATTTCCGTATCCGCGACGACTGCAAATGGAGCATTCCATCTCGCTCGTAGATTGCGTCAATACTTCCTCCTCTGCATTCATCTGCATCCATATCGCACGTACGACGACTTGCCCTTCGGGGACGGACACGAGCCCGGGCATTGGGTGTGCCGTCGCACACCAACTCTCCTCGTCAATAATTGTCCGCTGCATTCCTCCCTTGCTCGATACGAACGTGTCCTGGCGCTTACGTTGCAACCCTGATCTCGAATCCTTCCATTTCCCCCACCGATCAACCTGCCTCTTGCGCGCCTTGGGAGAGAAAATTCTTGTCTCAGCCCCCCTTAATCAACCGCACGGCCAAGCTATGAACCATCAACCTCACCTATTAATAAGTGTTTAGTGCTGCCCCGTCATATCTGTCTCTGATTCACTCACCTCTCTCCACCCACCCACCAAATCCCCAACAAGATTATTTACCCCGCCCAAGTACACCCGTCGCCCTCACACCACCTGCGGAGCCACTGCACATCATCCAGACCAAATCAAAATCTCCTGTTCTCCTAACCCTTCCATTTTCCACCCGCTCCCCGACCTCTCTCCGTGCACCCGCCCGACCACATCCAGACTACAGTACTAATCCTATCGTTCCCGGCTGCGAAGATTAATAGACGTGCCTACATATGATGACCACCTTCCACCTAAACAAGGAGATATAAATTCTACTGAAACAAAATAAATCATTCCATAACTGCGTGGCCAATATCTACTGGGTTGCGAAGAAAAACAAGGCCGAATAGTGGCTGGGCCAATGTGATTTGTGTGACCGATGGGCAGCTGAATATCAACCTCAAATGTCGCGGTCGCCGATGCTACATTGCCGGAAATAAGCTATTGGCTACTTGTGGTCCTCCCTTTTGCCCGCCCCGACGGAAACTGACCGGTTTGTTGATATTTCTCTGACCGGTTCGTTGGTGATTCCCCGCGCATCGGTGAGTGCGTCAGCCCATGACCTACGATCTATCGATAGCAGCATGCATCTGTGCGTTGGGTGGAATGTACTGTGGTTGGGGGGCGGGGCCCTACTATTCGTTCCCACTTGTGACTCTGAACGCGAGCGGCTGCTGGGAGACGAACTTCTAAACTCCCATTTCAGCTACGTCAGGTTATCTGAATGTTCAAACAAAGTCCCCGTAGGAACGAAGACTCCCACCATGATGCTTGAGAGACCACCAGGTCATACACTAACTAATGATACGCAGAAAAAGCCACACCCATATCCCCGCTCGCACCTATGCACCTAAACCGATCCATATCCTTCTAATCTTCAGGTGGCTCGATGCCTTGGTTTTCATCCCCTAGCTGACAGTAAGCGTTCGACGAACTGCACAAAGAAGACCTTCCAATCCTTCTCCTTCTTTTGCCCTTCAAATGCCCCGGCAAGAGTTCTCAGATACTGGTCCACCATCTCTTCGCTGGCCCCCATGCCTCTTAAGTCTGTTCGTAATCGTTCTACGTAGGGCTCGCCAACCTTTTTCACAATCTCTAGCTGTAGGCTAGCAGCCTCCTGGAGCACTTGCTTCGCTTGCGCATCCTTCGATGTGAACCCTGGAGATGCGGGAATAGACCATGCGAGAGGAGAGAACCGTTCAACTGCGTAATTCTCGAATCCTGGAAGGGGTGCTTGTGATACAATGGGGGAGGTTGGAGCCGCATTTGCACCGGGGCCAATTTTGTCGGGACCTCCCCAGATGGATGTCATTCGGATGAGCACAGTGAGTGCAAGTCGTGCGGTTAAGTAGTCGTGTGTGTCACGGGCGAAAGTGTCGAGAGATGTGATGATAGTTTCAAAAGTCGCTTGGTTTGCTGTTGAGAGTTAGAAACCGACGTGAAATGAAACATGTGTCAAGGTTACCATTGCTGACAAGCACAGACCCGAGCCCATGGCCGAGGAGCGCGAGAATGAGGTTGAGGTATTCCCGTCGAAGCTCTGCAAGTTGGATCTCGTCATCTGTGCCTGTAGGAACTACCGCCAAGGTAGTGAAGATGCGTTGGAGTAAGGGTGTTAGGAGCGTATCGAGAACGCCAGCAATTTCTGCCTTGAACGTGAATATGACCTGGCCGAGGACCTTCAAAAAGGTACTCATTTCGTCCATTGTAGAACTCAAGGACAAGAGTCCGTCGATCCACGCAGGTAGCTGCTGTAGTAAACGGGAGCCTAACACAGCGATCATGCGAGAGAACGCAAAGCGTGCGGCATTGCGGATCGACATTGAAGAGTTCAAGGACTCGAGAGCGACCAGAATAGCTTCCGATGCCTTGATAAATTCGTCGGCCACTTCGGTAGGCGGGAGGGCGTTTGCATTCGACGGATTCCAGTCCGAATAACCTCGAGCGAGTGTGCCAACTGCCATGATAATGTGATGGATTTGAAGGACAGCCCGTTCATCGCCATTCCTCGCCTGCCCAAGTGTCTGCTCCAAGTCCACGAAAAGTGGTGCCATGATTGTTTGGGCGTATAGTTTCTTGTTCTCTAACGACACGGTCGCGGACGATGCGATACAACCAACGGCCTCGAATAAATAAAGCTGAGAATTAAAGAGCGCGTCTGCTGACTGGTCCTCTTCATCTGATGACATGTCGTCTCCAGAGTCATCTGGTAGTTCAGCCTTGATCGGAAGCAGGTCGGCGACTGCCTGGATAATATCATGGGATACATTCCCAAGCTGCGCCCGAAGAGGCTTTACAAAGCGATGGAACAGATACCAAGATCTTGACCGGACTTTGACGTGGTTGTGGTGTGTCAGATGGACAAAATTCTCAAGTGCCTTCGGGATTAGAGGAGAATTCTGCTCGAAGAACTGGTGATACCGAACACAGATCTCCATGTACTGGAGTTGAATAGCAGGATGTGAATAGCTGGCCAGATCTACGAGATGTTAGTCTGATTCTAAATGTGAAAGAGAAGATATACGCACCAGATTCGACCATGCTAGACATCATACCGACTAGTCGCTGAGCCGCGATGGAGGAGGGTTCTCGCTTCGCATACAGTCCATGGTTTCGGATCGCCAGCTCTCCAAACAAGAACATCTCATGAAGCGCGAGATCGAGATCACGCCAATTTAAAGACGGATCGTGAGAGGACAGTCGATTGAAAGTGCCGCCCACAATACGGCTGAGCGTCTCGATGTAGAATGACTCGTCAATGGCAGCAACGGTTTGCTGTAAGACGTGGAGGCGTTTTCGAAGTTCTTGAAACTCCGCCTCGTCTGTCTGGTCTCCCTCTTCACCCCAGGATGCTGTTTCGTCATACTTCATTTTGCCAATGATAGCATCCAGGACAGGTGGAAGTATAGCTGCATATTGGGACGGCAAAGCTCCACTTTTCTTCTGAAGTTTTCGGAAGAATGTGAGGAGATCGGTCAGAGACGGGATGACAGTCGAACAAACTTCATCGTACTGGTCGCTAAAGAACCGCAGAAGATAAGGAGTGAAAAGTTGGATGAGCTCGTCAGCGCGCTGACGGGTCTGAGCATCGACTGAATCGTTTTCGAGAATCTTGACAATGTCAAAAACGATATTGTTGACCAACTTTGCCACAGTTTCTGCGAGATCGTTGTCATAGTCTGACGTATTCCTCAGATCAGACAGTGCAGGGCTACCAATGAGCTGGCCTACGACATTTCCGAGGTTGAGAAAAAGAATCAGCTCGATCTTCTCGGCCGGATTCATCTTCTTATTTACAATCTCAGAGAAGGTGTCGATTGCGGCGTCGCGGACCCTGCCCTCTTGGCTGTCTGGATCGGAGATACCTTGCTGTCCCGCCATTTGGAGAAATGTGGTGATCATGGCCTCATTGACTACGAGAGAGATGTCGGTCCAGCTGACCCAGCGGCCGACGGTTCTGAGACACATCTCTATGAGGAACAAATCCGTGTCCCTCCACTTTGCGAGGATCTCTTGCCAGGACAGCGAAATCTTTTGGGCATCTCGGACGCGGATCAGATCCTTCAACTCAATGTTCCGTTTCTTCTCATCCTCGGGCCGAGCAACGAGCTGGTCTGCAATCTCGTCATGAACCTGGCCTAGCACGCGAAGGTAAAGAATCGTGCTCGTGTCGTTGACATTGCCAATAGTTGTCTGGTCCCCAGCAAGGGCGCGGAAATCGTCAAAGAAAGACTGCCATGCGGACGGGTATAATGCTACAAAAAGATAAGTCATAGTCTGCATCAGCTTATTTTGTATGTGGTTGGTGTCCGAAACACCACTGCCTGGGGCATAGGTCTGACGGATGTACCCCATGAGCGTGTCCTTGATGTAGGACAGAGTCTGGGCGTCTAGTCTATGCTCTTGGACGGCATTGTTGACAAGGTCAAGAGAGGTATGGCGAATTATTTCGGAGGGGCGAGGTTCTCGGGTGAACAGAGTGAGGCATGCCTGCCAGGCTGAGCCTTCTGTCCGCAACTGGTTCAGGTAGCCTATGGCCTGGCCTCGCAGAGCCTGGGTGGAGGTAGGGTTCGAGGCGATTTCGATTGCATTTTCTACCTGTACAGTAGAGAAGCACGTTAGCAGGAGTCCGCAGGCAGAAGAGTGTACCCATGGGCGGCGAGCCGAGTACGCACCTGGTCCTCCATTTCCACCACCGTCTCAGATGCGGTCAGAGTTGGGGAGTTGTTTCAAACGCAGTGTTCAAGGAAGGTTGGCATAAGTAAGGGCAGCCGAGACAGTGGTGTAGAGGCGTCGAGGTGGGTTTTGCTATCGGATCATTGGGCAGAAAATGCGCTGCATCATGGGATTGTTTGGGCGGTGAAAGCGGGCAGGTGTGGGGCCGCACGACAAGCGGCGTACGAGGCGAGGAGATGGGAATGGGAATGTGTGGCAGGAATAAGGCGAGACGAGAGAGGAGACGAGCACTGCAGTCACTGTACTTGAAGCCAGGCAGTTGCTCTTTGTTGTGTTGTTTGTGGAAGATCGGCCTTGGCATCATGGAGGGGAAATTTTGGCTCACGTGTGCAGTCGTCTCACTATCGGCCGCAACGCAGACCCCCGACATGGCCCAAAGGACACTTTGGCTTTATGCAGACCTTTTTGCAACCTTTGGAGGCACCTTGTTTCTATTTAAGATGTCGCAATCCCTTCGCTCAATCAAAGAATACAATGCAAGAAGCGCTGAGTTTTAGAGCCACCTATTGCCGTTCTGACGATATATTGGGATATCATGTTGGCATTTCAGAGTTTCTGCTTCACGCCGGAGTCGCTTCTGTCGTAGTGAGTTGACGACTCTCCACCAAAGAGCGGTGTGTCAACTTACTACACGCCTAAGTACTTCGCTGCATAGGCCACGTGCTCATCTGCAAATGACGCTATGAAGAAGTAGCTGTGATCATAATCGGGCTGCATCCGGAGGTTGATGCCTTTGTCGTTCCCGGCCTCTTTCGCAGCTTCGATGAAGTTTTCTGGGAGGAGCTGACCTTGCTTGTAAAAATTATCTCCGGTACCCTATCCAATGTCAATTATGTGAAGAGAGTGTGCAGCTCTATAGGACACTCACCACGTCGATGAGAATCTCCAGCGGTCCTTTCCACTGCTTCACGAGCTCTGTTGCGTCGTGCTCTTTCCACTTTTGTTGCTGGTCCTCTCCAAAGTATCCTTTGAACGCTTTCTGGCCCCATGGACAGTTGATCGGGTTGGCAATCGGTGCGAAGGCTGAGACTGACTTGTACATTCCAGGGTTCTTGAGGAACTATAGGCTCATGTTAGTACATCTTCTCGACACTGGCCAGCTATACGAACAAGTGTTAAAGCTCCATGACCGCCCATGCTGTGGCCTGTGATGCTGATTCTACTCAAGTCGAGCTCCTTGAACGAAGAATAGAGGGCCTCGGGAAGCTCCTTGGTGATGTACCAGTACATGTTGTAACCCTCCGTCCATGGCTCGTTGGTTGCGTCGACGTAGAATCCAGCACCAGTCCCGAAATCCCAAGAGTCGTCTTCGCCTTGAATCTTGAGTCCTCCTATATTAGAACAGCCGGGTTAGCTAAGTACTCCGAGGCAGTGGCGGCTACGTACTTGGACTGGTATCTGGGTACACAACAGCAATGCCCTTCTCACTTGCGCCGTGTTGAAAGAATCCCTTTTCAGCGCAATTGTCTCCCGTGCATGTTAGACCGGAGAGGTAGAAGAGAACAGGAACCTTCGCGCCAGATTTGAGAGCTTGGGGAGGAAGATAGATGTTGACGGCCATATCAGTATTGGTACTTGACGACTTGTGCTTGAGCTTGAGCAGCTTGCCTCCGAATGAGGCAATAGTAGCTGTAGTTTCGAAAGACATGATGGGCGCAGTTTCGAATCGCGTAGAGAGAGGTTCGTCGATGGAAGGAAGAAAGGAGGACGTGAGAAAGGAGGTGAAATGTCGGCGGCAATTGTTTAATTATGACGACTGCGGTCCTGGGTCGTCTTCACTTTATTGTTGGTGAATGCGGGGCACTTTTCGTTGGAAGCTTCCCCTCTGTCGCTGCCCCACTTTGCCTAAAACTAGATAAGTATTCCGAGAGCTTGAGGTCTCGGATCCGCTTCACTGATGCCACCGCTTTGAGATCATGCATTTCTCATAGACATTGTGTCTAGAATTTACGAGAACGATTTCCTTCCTAATCTGTAGTATCAGATCCACATTGGACCGACATTTGCTTGTTCCTTTGCTTTATCATCACCTTTGGCAATTTTTACACTCTAGTCTCTTTCGTCCTCAAACTCCATTGTAATTTTGTTCTCGTTCTCTGCTTTGAAACTTTCTTCTTTAGCTACATCATTTTGTTTCGCCTTGTTCGTATTTCCAGTTCATTTGTGTCTTTCTTTTCCTTATCCTGGTCCCTAGCAAGAAGTCTTAACGTAAGGCAATGATTGGCGTTTAATGTATTCCAGAGTAAATTGCTAAACACAGATGACTAGAGTACATTGATTGACAAAGAAACTTCATAGTATCAGTGAGCAAAATCCCCTCCATATCTACGAGAACATTGAAGTACACACTCTAGCAGGTCCAAAAGTACGTTGTAGAGAGAAATCAATAAATATGACCGTTGCTAGACTTGCGTTTGTGGAATACAGACGAACTTCTCTACAATATTCAACGCAAAAATTAGAAATCTTAAAGCACAAAATCTGCAGCAATAAGAATAGAACACTGCCAAAAACTTTGTAGACCAGCGCAAGTGCAAACCGATTACTCTCTCGCATTCAAAGACAGCTTCCAAACCACTTCCCCCACCCCTTCCCCTTCTTCTGCCTCCTACCCCTGGTCCACGGCTCCTTGCTCCCACCTGCCCACATCTCGCCAGCCCGCATCTCGGGCGCTTTGCCGTACGGCACCAACTCCACATCATCCAACTCGGCCATATCCAGCGAGTCTCGCAACGAAAGCGGGTCTAGTTCCGCAGAAGAAGAAACGTCTTCGTAGCTGTCATTGGCGTTGACGTACGCCATGATGTCGTCGAGCGTGCATGCATCAGGCATCTTCACCGTGTCTTTGGTGGACACACTGTGAATGTGGCATGCAGGCCAGAGTTGGAAATCGTCTTCGTCTTTGTTGTCGGGCTGAGGATCCACCTCCATGATGAAGGGGAACACGGCCAGTCGTTCCAGATACGCGATGTCGTCGTCGGAATCGGCATCGGTCTCACCATTGCTATCGCCATTTGCGAAGGGAGCGGTAATTAGCTCCCTCTCGTCGTCATCGTCGTCGTCGTCGTCATCATCCACCACAAAGGAATTCTTCGCCCCAGAATCCTCCTTCGGCCAAGTTGGTCTTGGAGACACAAACGGCCTAGCATCCGCGTCACACATCCCCCTCTTCCTCTCCCACTCCTCAAAAATCCTCCTACTCCTCCTTTTTGGCATCGAAGCCGGACTCAGACTGATTGAAGACCCGTTACCGGTACTGATGCGAGATGCTGGGTTTCTCAGGTTTGCGCTTGGAGGAAGTAGTTCTATTGGGGGCGCAGAAGCGACGCGAGGAGACTGGAAGGAGTCGGAGTATGGAGACCACAATGACGGGGCTTGAAAAGACATTTGGGGTGGAGTGTGGATTCAATTGGCTTGTCGTGACGGTTGGAGAAGGAGTGGTTTGTTGGTGATAGAGTACGCTAAATAGCTCGATGGCAAGTGCTGCCGGGTAGACTTGTACTCTAGATAAGGTAAGAGGTCAGTTTCTATGGACAGTATGAGAGGAAGGCCCTTCTATTTAACTGGTCAGCATGAAAATTTGAATATCGAAAACACTATTATTTTCCGTCAAAATTCGGCTACAATAACCATAAAATGGATGTGTTACCAGACTTCGAAGGAAAAATAAAAAGAAAATCCGATATTTCTCGGAATTTTTTGGTCCAGTACCAACAAAACATACGCATTATAGCGTTACAATACCAGAGAAAATAACAAAGGGGGCGGAAAATTTGGTCTCCAAAGTATGGACAATTGAAATGCGCATAGTGTAAAGGAGTTTTCAGATGGAACGCACAGAACATATTGCCAAAATCCAACCAAGATTAGCACAGAGAATTCCTACCGTCCCAAACTTCTCACAAGAACTAAGATATTTGATCCTCGAATCCGCAGAATGCAGATACAAAGTTGTACAATCTTCACAATATCATTCCCCCCAAACCTGAAGATAAATTAGAACACGCCCTTTTCTTCCCTCCGCCTCAACTTACCTGCTCGAGTCAGTGACTCAAGGTGAATCCCCTCGTGTCATTATTACTTGTATACTATCCATCCATCACCCAAGCTAAAACCGCACAACTCAGACGCCTACCTGCACCCCCGTTTCACCTCCAAACTTCGTATATCCACCGCTCCATATACCAAGCCAAATCCCAACGACGACCACAACCACCCTCACAATGTCTTCCCCCAACACCAACCGATCCTTCTCCCACACAAACGGCCACCGCCTCTCCATCCTCGAAACCCAAGACCTCTACATGAAAATCGCAGCCGGGCAACAAAAGAAGGGGAAAATTAACAAGAATACCGCTTCGCCCACGCTCCCCTCCCCAACCACACCCACGGCTCCTCGCCAACCATCCCTCGGCGCCAGAGACTGGCGGCACCCCTCAGAAGCCGAAAGACAAGCTATATACGCCGAGTTCGGGACGCAGATCCAAAGCTACAGAGTAGAGTATAAGGATAAGAAGGAGAAGAAGAAGAAGAAGAAGAGGTGTTCTTGTCCTGGGATGTCCAAAGCTGGCGTCAAGGTCGAGGAACAGGGAAGCACTTTGTCGAGCGGCGGGCTCGTAGACCGAGACTGGCATCAACTCTCGGATGCCGAGAGGGAGGAGATATATGCAGCGCTTGCTTCGCAAATAGAATGCTGCACATCGAAGAGAACGCTATGCACAGACGTCGACCTCTCGACGCGGACAAGCACGGGCACGGCACCAAACGGAGGTTTCACGCACACCAATGGGCGCCGACTTGCCGGGGCAGAAGCACAAACTTTGTATGATGGGACGGCGGCGGGAATGTGGAGGGAGAATGAGAAGCCTTTTCGGAGGATTAAGAGGTGGTGGGGTGATGCATGAAGAGATGATGTGTGTGATGGGGAGAGATGTCGCTGTACAAAGGAGGGTCAATTTGACTGGGTAGTATGGGGAAGGATAGAGACGAGACTGGAATATACGACAGTTTGTCAAATCTGTACGTCCTGCGGATTGTGAACAAATATAGTACAAGTTGAAATACAATTTGTCAATATTAAACCCCTCTATTGTGCACTGGAGTGATGGATGAAAATATAGTGGACTTATCGTCCACTTGAATCATCATCGCGAGGCTCAAAATTCAGCTTCAGAGTCATTAGCCATGGTCAATGCCAACGTTGTGCTTGACATACCTGGTTCCCGTTATACAGTTCCTGACTTCTCGGCTCTCTCGCTCTCTGATCTGCAAGTGTTGTCACTCTAACGTTGTCCCCTTGCGGCCGAGCTTCGCTCAGTGTTCTTCCTGGAGGGGCCTGTCCCTCTTGCCCGTAGCCCACTACTGAACCTAGAGCACTGCCTACGTAGCCTACCGCAGATGATGCTAGACTAAAGACACCACCAACAAGACCCGTTACTCCGCCGACAACACCCCCTACGACGCCGCCTCCGCCGCCAGCATATGCTTCGGTAAAGCCCTTTACTGGTATTAAGACCAACGTAGCGCTAGGCGCTAGGTCGATATCTCCAAGAGTCTCGCTTTCGTCACCAGCCGACAACTCGCGACTGGGTAGTGGGGCGAGAATCTGTCTGAAATAGTAGGGGGGCAGCGTTTGGCTTGGGTCCTCGTTCATTGCCGTGAACTCCTGGTCGACCCATGATCGGACCTCGTTTTGCAAACTTGTAGTCCGATCGAACGTGGAGCGAATTGTTCGACCATCGAATAATCTGACATTTATGTGTACTTTTTGCGCCCGTGATCCTTTGGTGCTGGTAGGGGTGGGAAAGTGTGAAGAAGTGGGCGAGGATTGTGCCAGACGTTCGCGATCGGCTTTCCGCGCCTCTGCTTGCGCTTTCCGTTCCGCTTTAGCTTTCTCTATTTCTGCCTGTATGCGCGCCAACTCGAGATTCTCGTCATGTTTCCTCTTGCGGAGCGCATCGCGGGCGGCTTGTTGTGCGGAAGGGCCATCGGGCTTAGGCGCCGGCGGTGTGACCTTCTGTTTGCCTTTTGCTTTTGCCGAGGGTGGAAGTATGGACGAGGCAGGCCGGTGCTCCTCTTGTATTACAGAACGGGCAGTAACGGGTACGACGGGAGATTCTGACGCTGTTTCCTGCGAGGACTGTGGATTGGAGCCGAGAATGGGCGCGGCCCCGAGAACTTTCCGTATCCTGTTGATGAACTCGTCTTTGCCAACACCGCCCATAATCTGCTCGCGCAGTTGTCCGCTCTGTATAATGATGAAGCTCGGCGCAGTATCAATCGGACAGAAAGCAGACAGGAAGCCCGCTTCAGTAGATCCAGCCTCGAGTCTCAGCAGAACCACTTTTTGCTCGAGGAGGCTGGATATCTGCCTACTGTATCAGTAAGGGGAGCTGTTGTAGAGAATGCAGAGATAATACCCAGCCGCTCTGGAGCCAATCGTCCTCCCATATTGCACTCTCTTGACTGTCGTCTGTCAACTTGGTCAGCATTGGCTCCTACAAATTCACAGAGAGCGCAGGGCTAGTATAACTTACCTCGCACAAAGCACGCGACGAGCTTCTTCTCCTGAATGGAAAGGCTGATGCCGCTCTGCAAGCTTCCTTCGTGGAACATGGTGAATGGTGGAGTTGTGAACAGCTGGCGCAGCGGGGAGCTTTTGGGGAACGCGTCCAAGCTTCGCGGGGACCTGCCGAGGGCGGCGCTTTCTTGTCAGCAGAAGCAATTCTGGAAAGAAGCCAGAAACGTGAAGACAACTACGAGAGTATTGTTGTGTATGTCAGAAGGAGCTCTTTGTTGAAAGTATGCATTTCCTCTGTAATGGTCCAAATGTGGGCTTAAGAATTGATATCGAACCCCGACGTAGACCACCGAATTCCCCGTCGGACTACTCTCGGTAGCGTATACACTTTATGTATAGTCCTTGCCGGTGATACTAGAAGGCGGCACGGAGCTATAATAACTGCTTAGTCTATTCTTAGCATTATCCGCCGCCTTCTCGCGTGTAGTATGCGATCAGCACTGCAAAGGAATTGCGACAAAGTTCAGGGGTTGAAGGACTAAATATGCAAAGATCTATCGGAAGTAAGAGACTAAAATCCGCCATATCCTTCTTTGCCGAAGCAGAGTACAATGTAGTTACAGCGAGGATTCGCAGCAAGAGTTGCTCCACTATCTACACGCAATCGAACGAAGACGCCGGTCTGATGTTGGTCCTTACTAATGGAGCTCAGAAGAGTTAAAAAGTGTACGTGAAGCCGAGTACGCCGCATCCTAAGACCCTGACACATGCTAGATTGCGCCTGGCCTTGAAATATGCGCAATACCATTGACCCGAGCATGAAATGACCTGTGTAAAGCCATGTTCTGCCGTGGCCTACTTCTCCAATCTCGATATGGGGCCATCGTGACGATGGCTGTCTCGTATTCAAGCCGCCCGTGTCATCGTCTACACCAAATAACACTTCCACCCACATGCCCCGCACCTTCCGTCTTTCCTTCATAGGACGATGCACTTCGATTTCGATTTCTTAGGGGGGCTGGTACGGGGGCTGAGGACAGCGCTGCACTAGAGTTAGCCTATGGAGCTCATTGTGGATCTCCAGGTCCAGGACATACCGAATAGCTTCGTCAAAGACGCTCTTCAGGTTCCGCTGAGTAAGGGCGGAGCACTCTAGATATTTCTGCGCCTTGATCTCCTTGGCTACAATGACAGCCTGGCCGAATTCGATAGGGGCCATTTTCTTCTGTCTCAGGCTCTCTTTGGTTGCCTCATCCTCTCTCAAATCCAGCTTGGTACCGACAAGTATGATGGGGACGCCCGGCGCGTGGTGGTCAATCTCGGGGTACCACTATGACTGACTCAGTATTGTGTAACCGTGGCGGATCTCAATGTGGCTTTACCTTTGCCTTTACGTTGTCGAACGACGGCGGACTGACGATGGAGAAGCAAATCAGGAACACGTCGGTCTGGGGGTACGAGAGCGGTCGCAGTCTATCGTAATCTTCCTGGCCAGCAGTATCCCACAGTCCGAGACTTATGGGCTTCCCGTCGACCATGACATTTGCGGAGTAATTGTCGAAGCTGCACGATTAGGCCGCAGTTCAAAAGGGCTCGCTAGGCAAACTCACACGGTGGGAATGTACTCTCCCGGGAAAGCATTTGTCGTGTATGAGATGAGGAGACATGTCTGCAGGGTCAACACGCAGTTCCGCAGAGGGAGGAGGAGGAGCAGCGGCTCACTTTGCCCACGGCGCCATCGCCGGTCACGACACACTGCGACGCGGTTAGCCACCAAGCTCGCACAGGCAGGAGCTCCAGATGCAGGGTGGGCGCACCTTCAGGGACTGGGTCGTCGGGGCAGCCATCGCGATGCGGCTTGTTCTGGGGTTTGGGCGGAGCGAGAGGCGGGTACTGGGCTCGTGGGGACGGGCGGTGGTGACGGAGGCGAGAGGAGCGGCGGCGGGCGGGACGAGGGCAGCTCGAAGCAGAAAGCAGGCTGCGCGGCGGCGATGTAAGAGGGTGCAGTGACGGCGGCGAGTGGAGGACGCACCGGGGGATTATTCTGCCTGCTATGGGCGGCGGTGGGAGCTATCTGCTGCAGCGGAGAAGGGGCGGGCGTTTTATCGCTTGGCCGCAACGAGGTGAGGCGGGTGCACCGAAGCTCGCAAGAGTGCAGCGCGGGCCACAAGCGTCGGGGTCGAGGGCACGGCAGGTCGCGCGTCGTGAGGCTCTCCAGCAAGGCAACGGGGGATCAGGGCGCCCAGCGCGGCTTTGCGAGAGTATCGATTGCTGAGGGCGGGCTGCAGAGACGGCGAGGTGGGCTTCTCGACGGTGCAGAGGCAGCGCTTGCTCTGGCTTTTCTGGCAAAAGACAGGCGCTGCCGTTGAAACGTTCATGAGACAGTCGGCGCCAAGGAGCGGCCGTACCCACTCACCGCCCTATGTGCCCACGACCACGACTCCATCACCACGTCTGCGATGGCTGATAGGCACGTCGGAACCGCGCCTTGCGTCCAGGGGGACCGGCCACGCCTCGAGCGCCCAAACCCTATCTCACCAGCATGAAGATCGCTATGCCTCGCAGAGCACACCACGCCCGCCGCGCCCCGCATACAGCCTCTGCTGCTTCACCCGCCGATGTTCGTGCCGTGATAGCTGTGCATCTGCTGCAGGACACCCCGGCCTGCCACCACAACCGCATCCCCATTCGCATGTGCACGGCCAGAACTCAGGCATGCAAGTCCAGCAGTACATCCACCGCCCCAGGTCACTCCACCGCCCGCAGCTACGGTAAATACGGACAGCCGATAATATATTTCTCACCCCCGCGCCCCCATTCGCCAGCGAGCATGCATTTTTCGGCTGCTAGGCCGAGACCGGCTTGGCCCTCGACCTCGAATGCAGCACGAAGATGTGCAATTGTACAATTCCGACAGCCAACGGAACAGGACGCCTGTAGGAGAGTCTACTGCCATCGCCAGCCCCTTACCATCGCGGCCACCCGCCTCCTGCTTCCTGCCTCGGTAACCGAATCATTTTCGACAGGTCGTGCGCGCCAAACATGTCGTGGAACCTGCGGTCATGTCGTAATGCCCGATGACGAAGGAGACGTACGCTCTGAAGCCTCTGTTGCTTCCTTGATATCCTGTCGTGGATGACGATGCTGATGGCGATGGAGGTAGGGGGATATGCATAAAAGGTCCCGGCGAAGATAAACACGACGACGACGAACATCAGCATAGTGTTCAGATTATTCACTCGAATAGGTCTTGACCTGCTGCTAATACTTCGTGATTAATATGGTAAGTATTTTGAGGGGTGAGATGTTCTGTCGAGGATAGAAGTAGTAAGTGGGAGTTTAATAGAGTCTCAGTTTCATAGACATAGACTGGTTTTCATGACCGCAGGAATTAGAGCCATGATGAGGACTCGGACCTAATAACAACAACCCATATTCATCGGTGTTTAGCACAAAATCATCCATGGTCTGGCGCAACATGTTTAGCAAATGGAAATGCAATGGATATGGTAATCGTTTCTCGACTGGGTATCATCATGCTATTCACAATTCCCTTTGCAACAAGTAAGCAAGGGGAAGGCCAATGAGAATCCCAGAACTCACTAGAACTACAGCAGTTCCTATGCCTCACGTAGGGACTACCCTCTCATTCTCATGTGGCCCATTTCCTAATAGAACAGGAACAGATCGCTTCCGTCTTCATCCTCATCACCAACGAACTCTTTCCGCAGAAGGAGTCCGATCAGAGATTCATGCAGCTCCTTCATGTCGAGGATTCCGCGCTTCTTCTGGTCAATATACGAAACATCAACGACAATTCGCTTGAGGTTCGTTGTAGACAGAGCGTTTTGGTCTAGCAGAGCGGTTAACCGCTCAGGTGTCCCAACACCAAAATCGATCCTATATCGCTGTTAGTAGGGGTAATCAAAGCATGGAGCAAGTCCAAATTTACTTGTTCTTCTTGAGAAACGTCACTTGCTCGGCGACCTTCATGTGCTTCGCGAACAGCTTGGCGACATTTGGGTTCTGTATGCCTTGCTTCGGGAGGCCAGTCTTCAAAGCCCGAAATACGTCTGCAGCTCGAATACCAGATGCTGTAACGACGAGCGTATGCGGTGCTCCGGTGGGTTTGGCGTCTGTGGGATGCAATTTGTTCCCGCTTTTCTTCTTCAGGAAAGCCGCAAGATTCTCAGCAGTTCGTGGCTTAGTCCAACTGCTGCTGTCTTGTATAGAACGAGCTGCTTTGAGGTGAGTAGTCATTTCATTTCAAATTAAGGGCTACGTTTACTTGGAATGAATTGTTCGTCAAGTTCAACAGTGCTGAGGTCCTTCCCATAGAGCCGCGTCCGCGAGTTGATGTAGTCGGCGAGCAATTGGCTGTCCATTCGTTCAAAGGCATGGTTGACTCCTAGCTCTTGATCAAGATCGTCCTCGTTGATGTCCTTCTTTTTTTGCTTCTTGTTTTCCTTTCTTTTCGCCTTTTTGGCGGCTTTTTTGGGATCCTGGGTGCCATCTACTTCATGGCCTCTCTTCCGCTTTTTGGTATCTGCTGTGGGATCGAATATCGCCTCAATGAGGGGTACGCCTCCCTCTGATTCCGAGTCCGACATTTTGTTGCTGGGGATTGAGAAAGAAAGCAGCGGTGCAAGGTGGTCGGAGAAATATTTCTAAAAATTCGAGATCAGTCACGTGCATTGTTATCGATAGCGTATATCTGAGCTAGTCCCTTATCGGCAGGACTTAGACGCGTCCCCGACATCAACACCACCAACCTTGTAAGTAGTACTCCGCACACTTTGCAAAGAACAGCCAACTCGTCGCCCTCTCGATCAGTGTACGCAACATGTCGGGAACCGCGCGCAAAAAGCAGCGTGTCACGCCGCCGCGCATCTCGGAAGGAACAACGAACAATTCGGGGACGCTATATGATGATGTATGCGCTCGCCTCGCAACAAATGGAATATGCTAAGTTCTCTCAGTTACACCAGTTGGCTGGTATACTCCCAAGGCCAACTACTCCCTTCCGTCGAGCTGCTAGCGCCGGCCCTACGCCTGGGAGTAGACGAACTCCCACCAACATCGTGGTTCGCACTCCAGGAACTGCAGCACGAACACCGCGGGGGGGACCGGCAACACGCCACACGCCAGCTCGCCGCAACGCACCAACTACACCTCATGCAATTCGGGCTCTAAGGGAACGCGCCAATGCTGCGAGAACTCCAGGGTTTCAGAGGAGGAGGAGCGGTAGGATCCAAAGGGAGACACCGAGAGACATGCTACGAGATTTGAGCAGAGGTATGCGCTTGAGATGAATTGCGTTCATTTTCGGGGCCATATTTGACCGTCTATAGTACTTGCGCGCGATCCCCGACCAGTGGAGCCCTCTCCTCAAGATCAAGACCAGATACCACGGAACCCTGCGCTCGACCTTCTGGACATCGAAGATGGCCCCGACCTTGTTGCACCCCGTTTGTCCATGCCTCTCGGAGACATGTACGACGATGACAGCTTTCACGAAGCACCGCCGCGACGTTCGCTTTTACCCTACCTACCAGATGACGTCGACAATGGAACTATCCAGTCACTGGAATTTGGAAGACGCGCCCTGAGCGAAGACCCGCGGATGATGTATACAACACGGCTTAGTGAACGATTCGCAGACTTGAACGAGCTAGGTATAGATGAGGAAGATTATGAGGTCGATGGGACTTTCATTACTAGGAGAGCTCCACTTGATCCGGATCAGCTTCTCCAAGAGAACGTCGAAGACGGTTTGGATGATACTACCACCGAAATTCGGGCGCTGACAGGTCGACGCGATGGACGATCGAGCGATGTGAATCTCGGCGTCTTCGGCGAAATGAATGATGAAGAAGATGAGCCAACTTTTCGATTTACTATTCCGCAGCGCATTCAAGCACCAGTGCGAGAAGAGCCGCTCGAAGAACTACAAGAAGAACCGCTGGAAGACCTACAAGAAGAGAACAGCGAGGACGATGGTGGTGAAGGTGCTGGCTTAGATGACAATACAGGTCTAGGTGACGAAGCTCCGATGACAGCGGATGTCGATGACACTGCCGGCCGCTTTGAAATAACCGGATGGGAGTCAGATCACGGCGTAGAAGATGATACAGATCTTCAAGCTTACCGGGAAGAAGTCTCAGCGATGGACCGCAGTCTCCAAACACAGACCCCCGAACGCTCCGTTACCCGCGAACAGAGGCCACGCAAGCAGCGTAAAGAGACCAAGACCTCCAGAATTGGGCTTGACTATTCTTCATTTCATACAGCAACAGTCAAACGTCTTGCAAACGGATTTGCCAAATCTCATAGCAAGACGAAGATCAGTAAAGATACGCTTGCTGTCTTGGTGCAAACAACAGACTGGTTCTTTGAGCAAATGGGAGAGGACCTAAAGGCCTACGCTGATCACGGGGGGCGGAAGGCAATTGAAGAAAGCGATGTGATCGCTGTAATGAAGAGGTACGTTAGGTTCTACATTTACTGTACAAATATGTCGTAGGCGTATCGAATAAAGCTGACCAGTATGAACTAGGTCACGCCAGATTACTAACAATATCACTTCGTTTTCCCTAGCCCAGAAGATGCTTCCGAGAGAACTATTGCAAGAACTACGAATGGATTCAGCACCGAAGCTCAAGAGGCAAAAGCGCAAGCGAATGGAGACCGTTGAGGAAGAAGAGGCTGACTGAGCCATGTCGACCCCGTGGTTTGCTTTGCGACTAAGACCAGTCAACGCTATGTCTGACTCGCCGTTGGGTTCCAGACAGTGGCTTCTTGACAACCATCCAGAACATGATAGAAGTAGCCAGACTCAGCGCATACCTGGCTCGTTAGGGACCTGAACTTCTAGCGTAGTGGAGGTACCTACCAGGTGAAGATGTATTGTGTATGATTATTCCTCATATTCACAGCTGCAACTCGTCCTATTGGAATCCCTTTTGGCTCTCTCTCGTAAGAGGTGAGCAGATCCGGTGCTATTATTCTATTAGATACCCAATTTAGTGCGTCAATATGAATGCTCACTCATTGTCTCTTCTACCCACACTGCTTGGCTGCCGGTGTGCTCTGCCATCCGCTCCACGTCGGGGAAGAACCACTCCCCTTTCTCCGGGTTACTTTTTGGAGTGAACATATTCTTTGGTGGCGGCTGCCTTAGCAACCCTTCAATGACCACCTCTCCCTCTGGCAATGCGCCCTGCTGCTTCCTGAACCACTGTTTTACTACATTCTTGTTGATCCAACCTCTACAGCACAGGATCTTGTATTTGTTTCCCTTCTCGTCAGTACGCTCGAGAGGCGTTACAACGGTATACCCCTCTTCCCCCTCGAGCATGCGGGGCCCAATCAACATCTCCTGATCATGCCTCAGCACGCCCCTCGCCCATACCCTCCGGTAATCAAAGTCCTTGATAGCATTTGGATCTATACGTAGCGGGAGCTCGAGGGGCGGGAAAGTCAATCGGTCCTCGAACCGGGCAACCAGGTCTGTTTTCCAGCCCAACCGCTGAACCTGCCAACACCCCAAGCAGAATGCCGTGACGGGTATTATCGCCAATACGATCAGCCCATATCCGTGCTGTTTCCCCACTCTAGCCATCTTTGTCGGCCGGTCTAATATGGAGACGAAGTTCGGATCGAGGGGTGTGTTGCTATCTGGCGCGCCACCTAGGTGTCGTCGGAATTGCAGTTGTTGGAGCTTGAGCTGGTCGCGGAAGCGTTGGCGGAGGCATTGAGGGCGTGTCCATGGCGAGGGTCGCGTTGATGAGGTTGGCTTAAAGCCATGCTGCGAGTAGTACCGCCGGAAGAGATTCAGGAAGGGGTTAGGTTTCGACATTGTTGCTAAGACGTTTGAATTACGGTCTGTGACTTCAGAATTGAGGGTTTGTCGGAAGATCTCCGGACCCACCGATTCCAAAATTAGACTAGTGGCCGAGGCAGCCCTCACAACCTTGGATCTTTCAACCCTCAACACTGCATCTTCTATCGTCAATTCCCATTTCGCATGCTATGACAGAAGTGCAGGCTCAGCCAGTCTCTGGCCTATCTCTTGGAGCGACCGAAAAGGATTCCCTCATCGCGCAACTAGATACTCTATTGGAACAGTATCTGAACACGCTGGATCAGTACCAGAGAGCTCAGCAGCAGCTGACGGCATATCTCTCTTCCGTAAGAGGTTATTGCCAGGTTGTACCGACCTTTGCTGATGTTAGATAATGAGTAGGGATATCTCTCTCTGGCCCAAGCCAATTTCAACAACATGACAGGGGCTCGTTATGGGCAGGATTACTACGACGAGCGAATGCAAGCTTCGATGAAAATGTACGTCAAAGACTTTCCTATTTGGAGACCGCCTTCTTGGCTTGTCACTGCGTTTTACGACCCGCGCAAAGAGTCTCAGCAAGCAAATGAATGTGACTCGGGTGCGGTTTGGGTGAGAGTGGTAAAAGTAGTGACGGTAATTCGTAGTGGATACACGTACTTGGATATCTTAATTCCTCCTCTCTCTTTTCCTTGACGACATTCTTCTTCATTTCCGGAAGCTCTCGGCTAATAAAAATAGAACTGTGGCCGTTGAAGAGGTCAATGTTAGCTTTTCACTTTCCGCCCCGGACTTGGTGGTCCCCGGAGCGGCGGAGGAGGCTGATGCTCGGAGAGAACTCTCGGAAAAGGTTCCTGTGGCCTCAGCCACTACCACGGCGACCGACCCTCCATACGAGAACAACGCCTCTTCTAGGGCCAGCACAACGTGTACAACTCCTCTTCGATGGTTTGGCATTCTCGTGCCGCCCGCACTAAGGACTGCGCAATCCACGTTTGCATCTGCAGTCGAAGGGCCCATACCACAATTGGCGTCTTTGGTCAAGGACCTCAGGAGGCAGGAAGTTGACATAGCACGGCTGAGAAAGCAAATCAAAAAGCTAGAGCAAAAGACTTGATCTTTTCCGGTGCAATCGCAACCTAGTTAGTAACCGGTCAGCTTTTCATCGACATCTTGCAATCAACTGTCTCCACATTTCGATTGAATTCTTCCTGCCGGGGGCCGACTAGCACTGCCTCAATGGCCCTCTCCACGCTGCGAAGGGCTTGCTAACGAACAGTCGCCCGTAATGTGTTTCAGACTTACCAGCGTGTGGCCGGTGCCTAGGAACCGAGTCTTTCTTGCATCAGTCGTGCCTCATGTCAGCATCTGCATCTGGTAATCGACTATGTTTCAGGCCTCCAGTATCCTTGGACATTACCGGCCGGGTATTTTCTACCTTCTCGTTTAGAACAATCCTCGAGTGCGTTCCGCTGACGGGCAATCGAAAACTAATCCTACTGCATGGAGTCACGAGAATCCTAACTTTCAGTCGTCAGTGTCGACCTATATTCCAAGATCGCCAATGGATAGTTCACAAACTGGGTGCTTATTGCGCGGCGTAGGATATGGGCGAAGCACGTCTGCCCGCGCTCGCCGTAGTTCAACATGTAGGATCGTGGCACGCTGCGCACTGATGTGTGAAATGTCCGTACTGGTGAGCGCATTGACCAAAGCGGCTGTTGGCCTCCGCCCTGCGCATTGCCCGAATAGGTCCTCTACTGTCGAAATACATGTCCGACTCCCCATATATTAGACACTGTCCGCCACCCTCCAAGTCTCATCACAGCACAACCATCTCTTCCATATTCTCATCTCTTCCTTACATCTCCTACTCTTTCTTCTTTCCTTAGCTTGTCCGGATTCCCTTCGCTTGTGTCCGGCTGTGCCACTCATTTAGAACACATCTTTGATTGCTTGGATTTTTTTCATCGAGTTCACTACCTTCTTTCGGTTCACATTCTCGCAATGTCTTCCAAGACTTTCCTCGCGCTCTCAGCGCTCTGCGGCTTTGCTGCTGCTGTTCCTCAGTACGGCGGATACAATCCCCCAGAGTCATCCCATGGCGGCTACGGGTCACCTCCTCCGGTGACCACCGATTCCCCCCCGCCGCCAGCCTGCGTCACCACGTCTACCATAGTCTCGACCGAGATGACTACTTCAACTGAGCTGATCACTTCGACCGCCATTGAGACGTCGACTGTGATCGAGACATCCACTGCCATTGAGACTTCAACTGCCGTTGAGACATCAACTTTGATCTCGACTGAGCTCCAAACTTCGACTGCCATTGAGACATCGACTTCAATTGTCACGCAATACGCCACTCAGGTCGAATCATCCACGGTCATCATCACCGTCACAGACACAGTGACTCCTCCCTGCACTGAGGCCCCGCCGCCCCCTCCATCCACCACGGACTCGCCGCCCCCTCCGGTTACAACTGAGGTCCCACCGCCTCCTCCACCTCCGTCAACCACGGACTCGCCGCCACCACCGGTCACCACTGACGCGCCTCC